>LPNX010900696.1:124753-139454 GCA_001517045.1 Pseudotsuga menziesii
TTTAAGATAGTTTACTTTTAAAATTATAAAAAAGGTTAGCTAATGTGTTAAATAGATAGTTGATAACTTCATAAATAACTAAATTTATTTTATGTTTTAAAATTAGCAAAAACTAAATTATGTGTTGCGAAATTAGTAGCATACTCATAAAAAAGTAATATGAGTTTTTTTTCTATAAATATATATTATTTTAACTAAATTATGTGTCTTAAAATTAGTAACATACTAGTAACATATTTATACAAGTTGGGTTTTTCCTACAAACATGTATTATTTTTACTATTTAACAAAATTTAAATAGTTTTGTTATATATATATATATATATATATATATATATATATATTAAAAGTATGATATATTTTGAAAAGTTTAATATATTATAGGAATATTTTCTACCCTTCAAATGAAAAAATTAAAAATAATCTTTACTTCGTATTTGACAAGAAATTTTTTTTTTTTAAATTTCATTTGCATAGCAAAAAAAAATTGTCCTTCTATGACGAGCTAGAAGGATCTTGAAGGGCAATGACGACTTCAATTTTGATCCCTGGATGAGACCCGTTCAAATATGATGGTTGGTTATACTTATGACAGTTCAGAACATGGGTTCATGGAGATACTATAAGATCCGTTCAAACAGTTAGAAATAGTAAGATACTATACTATGGAGATTATTTTTATGACAGTTAGAAACATGTGTTCTTGGAGATATCGTATGTATGGCACTGGTTCAAATATGATGGCTACTTATTTTTATGACAATTAAGAACATGTGTTGCTGCTGCTGGATAGATCTTATGAATGATACCTTTCAAATGTGATGGTTGGTGATTGGGTTAAAGAGGTCCATTCTACAGCCTAGTAGGAGGATATGTATAACTCTTTATGTGCTCATTCTAGAGTTCACACATGTCATTTTTTAAAAATAATAAAATATTATAAAATAATAATATGTTAAAACATTTATAACAACTTATAAATAAAAAAACACAAATTAGATAAATTAGAGATGTGCTACTCCTTCAATGCTCATCCTAGATGTATCTTTTTAAAAAATAATAAAATATTATAAAATAATATGATGTTCACTCAAATTAGAGTTAAAACATTTACATAGACCAAATGTGGTTGTTTTTTGACAAAATTTTGACAACAAAGGCATCAAACCTATACTAATAAATATATTTACAAAAGTTTTGTGATTCAACAACTAAATTTTAATAGCTTCAATGTCCACACAAAATTTAAAAACTTCTCCAAAATTAAAGCAAAAATAAAATATTAACGACTCCCCAAAATAAAGCCAAAAATGATTTGGCCACTCTTTGCATGGAAGAAGCTAATTCTACAGCCAAGTAGGGAGAGATATGTAAATCCTTCTGTGCTCATCGTAGAGCTTACACTTGTCCTTCATAAAAAATAATAAAATGTTATAAAAAATAACATGTCATATTTAGTTTAGATTTAAAATATTTTTTAGAACCATATATAAGACTACAAATTAAAGCCATAAACATTTAGTTCACATTTTCTCAACATTTCCACTCTAAAAAAAGGGTTTACACTTAAAAAGTTTTGATGCCTTTAATTTTTTGGTAAATCCTTTTTAAGATGGATTTATGTTGGTTTTTATAACATTTCAAAATATATCTTCATTTTTGAAAAATATATGAAATGAAATAAAATGTATACACATTTCTATAAACAAATTAACAATTAAATCAGTGAACAAAAGTATCTTTAAATCTCTAGTTACATACAACATACCAAAAAAATTCATAAACCAAATCATTATCTTATGTGATTGTTCCCTTAAAAATAATTCCATTCATATTACCTTTACACCATCCAGAAATATCTAAATGAAATTTAAGCATAACGCAGGCAAAAATATTTGAATAAAATTAAAGTCTAATGCGCTTTTTATTCTATTTGATTTGTAACTGTGACGGCGGTGGACCATGGTACTATATTAAAACCTGTCCCCAAAATGTGGGCTGCTATTTTTTGAAATGCATGCACGCCATTAAAAACGGAATGTGTTTTTTTTCTGTCTCAAGATACAGTGAAGACGAGTTCAAAGTTAACCTGACTAAACGGAATGTTTTTTTCTGTCTCAAGATACAATGAAGACGAGTTCAAAGTTAACTTGACTGAGTTTTTTTTAAAAGATGGTTTTTTAATTTTTAATTCTAATCTCAATTTTTAACATAGAAAAACAAGATGAGTTGCTAAGCAGCAACAAGTCCCTGCCTAAGTAAAAAGTAAAAAGTTAATGAACTCCAACAGTTGAGAGCTATACATATTAGTTTGTTATTTTAGAAAAACAACAAAATGATCTATCATAAATATACATATTAGTTTGTTATTTTAGAAAAAAAACAAAATAATCTATCATAAATTAATTAGTAGCCATAATTTATAATTAACAAAATGTCCATTTATACCCCATTCACAAGAGGAGGCCCCGATTCCCAGTTGCTGATAAATTAATTAGTAGCCATAATTTATAATTAACAAAATGTCCATTTATATGCCATTCACATGAGGAGGTCCCGATTCCCAGTTGCTGATACACCCAGCTCTGCTCTCATTGCTGATAATACTTATTGCTGATAGTCGCTCTACTTTTTCCATTTTATGTCCGGTAAGGCGAGGTGTAATTTATGGTGGCCCCCTGTCCCATAGGTGTGGGAGCTTGGAGAATTAAGTCTAGACAAGGATCCGTTCTTCACGTCCTCCCGCAGATAAACGGATGGATAGTGCAAAAGTTGACAAGTTCCTATTTATCTAGGGGCACAGAAATCGGCTGGAGCAGTGTATACAAAGTTTCTGCTGTTTCTTGCCTTTTTTGATGAGCATGTCTTTAAACCAGATGGGCATCTAATTCTTGTTCTACATTATGCTCCTTAGGAGCATGCCCATGGAAATCATAAAAGTATTGAGTTGGCTTGCTTTCCAAACTGCAATTACATAAAACAATGACAAATACGTGATGAATGAAGGAATTGATGCTTAATTGCACTTAACATGAGACAAAGAGAGAAGGCATGAAAGAAGAGATATAAATAAAGGAGGGGGGGCTTAGTGACATGCAATTAGCTTATAAGCAACTTATATTCTAGATCTCTATTTATTCTAATATATGTACATAGCAATCCATAACCAGTTTACTCTGCCAAACTCCTTATGAAATTGTCAATATCGTACTACTGTAGCAAGCTATACTCGCAACATTTTAATTTTAAGGAGATGATTGTACTCATAAGGTTATGAATTCATGGTTAGGTAAATTACATCAGCACTTTATTTATAGAAAAGTTAGATCACTATTTAGTCAGCGCACATACCCGTTATATCTTGAAACTCCAGTCAATTTCAAATATTGTATTGACATTTTGCAGAATTAGTGACTCACAATGGTAATTGACAAAAAAGTGATTCCCAACATTTCATGTCAAATTAGATCTATTTGCACAATGCAAAAGTAGTGATTTGACCATTCGAATTGAAACAAAGATCCTATGGCCACTCTTAAACTAAGAAAACGTGGAATCCATGCATCAAATAGAATAATGTGATGAGAATGAACGTGCGCATAGGTGGCAAAACAACACCACAAAACCAAGCATAGATTCGTCAGGCATAGAGGCGTACCAGGCCCAAGGAACATCATCAGTTGGCTTATTTAGCAAGACACAGGCGGTCTATTTACCTCTTTTCTTGGGGGATGTAATATTTTAGTTTTTGAGAGAAAAAAGATGGTTACTAAAAAAGCTAACAGGGAATGGACAGCCACAGCAATGAAACCATGACCGGAATGTTGCCCAACCAGTCAGTTAGAGCATATAGGTTATGATATATAATCCCATTTGTGTAATCAAGGCTATTGAAACTGGGTCTCTCTATAGGGCTCCTATTGAAACCGAGCTATTTGAACCAGGGCTATATGGACTAACTAGCAGTGTCTATATGAACCACTTGGCTCTGCGGCAGCTTATTCCTGTGCCCCAATACAGTAAACATAAATTCATCCACCTTAATATCCAGGAGCGCATCTAAGAAGAGAAGTAAGGGTGCCAAGTATTTTCACATGCAATTAAAATTTTGTGTTTTTGTGACTTTCCATACCAGTATTTTTCATTTCTTTCTTTTATCCTCGGGTCCTTTGGTAAACTAGTGCTTTTCTTAACTCTTTCCTCATGTCGGCAACCCCCCATTGCCTCCCCGACTTACTCTTGGTCGGCAGTGGGGACCTTGATGATAAACTTAAATTGTTTCAAAAATACTCCCATGCTTTTTGTCTTTCTCTCTAGTTAGTACAGATAGGTGTCGACAAGGGAGGTCAAGGTTGATGATATGCGCTACACCTTTGTCGATCATAAATTCACTGGAACTATGCATAGAAATCTTTCATGTAAGTTTTCGTGGAATCGAATTTTTACGTCGTCTAGCTTTGCCCGTTTTATTTGGCCGCGGGGAGGACAGTGCAATGGCCCTTCCTCAGGTGAGTGGCATGTCTCGATTCCACTGTAACTTTGTGAAAGTTCTCAAAGCATCGCGATTCATGTCTCCTAGACACCTTTGAATGATGGTTCATCCGGTGCAATTTAAACCACAGATATCCACAGATCTTGTTCGAAGCACAACAATGGCGGGTTGATTGCTTACAAAAAGATTAGCAGACAAAACCCTCCCCCCAAGTCTGAGAGGCACCGGGATGGTTTCTGCCTTTCAAACCAAAAATCTTTCAACGTTGGCTGTGACAGTGTGATATTGAAGAAACTCCGAGAAGACCCTGTCGTATCCCAGCGAAACTGTCCAGGTGAGGAAGACGACAATGCATATTTGCGGTTAAGGTAAGCTACAAGTTAAACCCTACAGTCCTTTTAGTCGAAATTCGATAGCACCACCATGAAAAAAATGTAATTGATTCAACAGAGAAAAGTGATTTCAAAATGATATTGGATTTATATCGATTTGCTATTAGTTTTCTTAACTGACAAATATATCGTGAATCTTACTGCAGGAACGATTCCAACGAAATAAAAGTTTCCCTGTCAATGGAAGAGATGTTGGGACTGGAAAAGTTGCCCTGTCAATGGAAGAGATGCTGGAACTGGAGGATTCAAAACCCCTCTTCGCAACAACACAACATATCGACCCCTACAGGCAGTAAGGAAAAGCACAAGTAGTGCAGTAAAGAAGAGAGATAAATGAGGAAATCCATACCTCGCTGCAATAAACAACTCTAGCAGATGTGGTGGTGAACACAGGTACGCTCCAATAATCAACTCTAGCAGAGGTGGTGAACACATGTAGGAATAGAGATGCCATGAACAGATGGAGAACATGCAAGAATCCACATGTGGCCAGCTACAACAAAGCCATGATAAGGCATTAACATAGAAGCTAGTGTCACTAACATTTTATGTTAGCTAAGTAATGTCATATTGGAGAGAGCATTAATCCATGAATATTAGCTATGATTTCTCAATGTTTTTTTAACCTTAAGTTTGAACCTCTGAATATGAAATTGGCCTTGAAATGAGGCCAAATAAGCCCTCAAATTCTTTTATTGGTCGAAAGAAAACTATGTAAGTATTTGGCAAAGAAAACTTAGGATAAGTGCTTGGATTTATATTGGTTTTTGTGCTTGAATTTATATTGGGTTGCAACCATCGGATTGAACTTAGGATAAGTTGGTTGAATTTACATTAGGTTTTGTGTAGACAAATGAAAATGGTGGCAAGCCGATTCATAGAGTCCCTGCCAGCCTGAAGGCAGGGACTAATAAAGAAAAGATAAACCCTGGTCCCTTCAAAGCTATTAGGCTTATCTTCCCTATAATTAAAAGGAGGAAAATTACCCTACTATTAGCTTTTAATTGTATATATATTTAGGTTTATCAGGAATAACCTATAAAGGAATACAATGGAGAGGCTTATTGACTCTAGGTTCATTCCTAGGCCTAAGCAAAATCATTGATTTCCATAATAAGGCCTTTAATTTCCAATGAAAAATAATAATTGTCCACAAATTATATCATTGTATTGGATAGATGCCTTCCTCCTTCTAAAAGAGCATGAAAATGAGAATACAACAAACATGGCTTTGCAGCTTAAAAAAAAGCATGTCACAAGGGGGTAAAATAGCGTTGGGAAGTTCACATTATTTTTTCCTAGGTGGTTGTCCCTCGAATTCCAAAACCTCACATTCATGTTTTGGGAGCTGTCCATTTTATACACAACATCATGTTCATATATTGAGGCATGGTTAAATATTCGATTATTTGTATTTAGTTTTGCGTGAGTTTTTTTAACCCAAAATTCAGTTGAAGTGGTTGGAATTGTATAATTGCAATACCAAAGGTAAATACTTTTAGGTGCTTTAAATTCGATTTAATTTAATTCTAACAATGAAAATTACTACTTCAACAAAAATCTCGTTATTAAGTTCCATTGAAAATTGCAAAAAACAAATGCAAATCATCTAACACTTAGCATACTCCATTTTGACATTAAAAACTTTGAAAATAAGAAAGCACATTTGATTATAGTCCAATATTTATGGAAAACACAGCCATGGATTTATTTATAAAATTACAAGATGGAACCATTGTCTTGAGCAAATCCCTTGCTCGGCATGGTGGAAAGCATGGTATTTTGATTGAGATTATTGCATTGCATTGTGTTAAATTTGTTGATGAATTGACTTCTCCAAGCAAGTAATGAACTACAATACAAGAGAATGCTATATAGAAATATTGGTAACGACGAGGATTAACTTGAGTTACGGCACAGTCGTAAAACAACTATATTGTGAAGGCTCACAATATCATAAAAACAAATATTAAGGAAGACTTCAATGAAATAAATATGGGTTCTTTGTTTTTTTCACTAAAAAGTAAATATAAACAACATTTACTCGAAGCATAAATAAAGCATGGATTCAACCATAAACTATGGATTTATATATATTTTTCCCGACATAACAAAGAAGTATAGACGTAAATACAAACTTGGAAATTTACAATGATGTTTCACCTTTTATAGAGGTTCGGCTCTAAACACATTCCAAAAACACAGAGCTTGATCTCTTCAACTCTTCAGAGTTTTTCTTCTTCTTCTCCTTTTTATTTTTTGTATATCTTTTTCTTCTTTCTATATGTATCCATGTATGTGTGATTTACAATCTTCTTCTTCTTCGTATAGAGACACTAAAATTGCTTCTCTGTGAATCTATCGACTTACATTAAACACTATAATAACGATCTACCTAAAAACTTATCTTCATAAATTTAATTTGATTGCTTTATATATGAGAAATGTGAACTCTTCATTCTATCACACTTTCTGACATAAAACTGACCTACTACAGACCTCTCACAAAGTCTACTCATACCATATATGGATTTGCGATTAATTAATATTTCCAACACTCCCCCTTAATTATGAGCAGATGTGGATCTTTAAACAAAATTTTACAAAATGTTTCAGAGCTGAAACTTGCTCCATTAATAACAAAGTTCATTGTGCAAAACTTGTCATTCCTAAATAAATTTGTAAATACTGGAACATATCCCTGGCCAATGGTTTTGTAAGCATGTCTACAACCTGATCTTCAGGACTACAAAATTCTAAAAAAAATTCTTTATTGTTCACCAATTCTCGCATGAAATTATACCTTGCATCGATGTGCTTGGTTCTCTTGTGAAACACGTGATTCTTTGACAATGCAATTGTTGAATTGTTTTCACACAAAATGGTTGTTGGTTCTTGCTCGTTTTCAAACAGGTTTTTTAAAATTTTCTGCAAACAAACAACTTGACATGTGGTGCTTGTAGCTGCGACATACTCTGTTTCTGTTTAAGACATAGTTACTATGGTTTATTTCTTCAAAGCCCACGACACAACACCTGTACCAAAATGAAATGTGTACCTATATGTGCTCTTTCTATCATTTGTATTGCCTCCATTGTCACTATGAGTATATCTGATGAGTTTAAATTTTTCTGAGGTTGAATACAAAATGCCAAGGTATTTTGTGCCACTTACATATCTCATAAATATTTTTATCTGCTTTCCAATGCAAGTATTTTGGTGACAATGTGAATCTTGAGATTAAAATTACTCTTACATGATGGCTCGTCTGGTCGCAATCAAATACCTAAGGCTTCCTACCAACATTTTAAATGGCGTAGGATCTACAGTTGATCCATCATAATCCTTGCTCAATTTTAAAATTGTTATTAGTGCTGTTGGGGTTGTCTTGCAATTAGAAATATTAATTATTTTCAAAGTTGCACTTGCATACTTCGATTGTGATATAAAAATACTACTTTCATACTATTGGACTTCAATGCCCAGGAAAAACTTCATAAGCCCCAAATTAGTCATTCAAGTTCACTTTCCATGACTTTTCTAAATTCTTTTATGCCAAAATCATCTGTAAATATTAAATCATCTACATACATGCAACCAATTAACATGTTACCTTGCTCACTAAATTTTGTGTATACCATCGGTTCATTTTCACTTCTTTGAAATCCATTCTGGGTGAGATAGGAAGCAATGTGACTATACCAAGCTCTAGGAGCTTTCTTCAAACCATAAAATGTTGTTTTCATCCTGTACACTTTGTGCTCTTGACTTGGAACTTCATATCTTTCTGCTTATTCCACATATACTTCCTCCTCTTCATAGCCATTCAATAATGTCGATTTAACATCCATTTGATAAACATTCCATAATGTTTTGAACAACAATGGCCAAAACTGCTTTGATTATATCCATGTGGGCGACTGGTGCGAAGGTTTCATAGAAGTCTATGTCGAGTTGTTGTGTGAACCCTCTTGCGACCATTCTTGCCTTATGCTTCTACACATTCCCATCAGCATATTGTTTGGTTTTGTAAATCCATTTGACGCTAATCACATCCTTATCTTTTGGTACATCTACGAGCTCCCATGTTTGGTTCTTCTCAATGCATTATATTTCTTCATCCATGGCTTGTTCCCATACTTCATCTTCGACAACTTCTTCAAACGTTAGCAGATCATATGTTTGAGAAAATAATGCAAAGAGAGAGAATGAATTTGGTGTAGTAGCTTCATATATTTCACACATACTTCTTGTCTTTATTGGGTATGTAGATTCTTATCATTGCCCTACCTAATTGACCAACAAAAGTGTGGACCATGCTAAACACCTAGAGGGCCTAAGTGGAACTAATTAAATTTCCTAGGGAAATTTTTCTAAATAATCATTATTGAGGCATGTACTTGATTTTTATTTATCATGCAATTTAATTATGTGCAAATGAACTTGCCATGTGAGGAGACGTACTTGGGAAATCCAACTTGCCAAGGTGGAAGAATTAGAAACTATATGACAAAAGTAGTGAGTCATGAAAAAGGGAAAGTGCCCAAAAGCTATAGAAAAGCAGTGAGAGACAAAAGTAGAATCCAATTGACAAGGAGGGCACAATTTCCTTTTGGAGACTCAGTCTCAAAATCATGAATGTGTCATAAGAAGAGAAGGAAAAATTTGAGGGCTTAGTTTCCTTTTTGGAGCTCAGTCATGAAAGCATGAAAAGCAAGAAAAGTTGTCAGAGGAAAAAACAACAACTCCAATCCTAGGGAGCGAGCAGTTGCTAAGTTAGGTACATGAAATGGATGGGGAAACCACTTACATGGCCCCTACTTTTGAATTTCTCAAGGAGGGCACATGCCTTTGCTAGGGTTAGGGTTTTGGTAAGGGAGACTTGCCCAAAACACGAGTGACTTGCCCAACAAGTCATCAGTGGCCTATTTAAAGATAACTCTGCTCCGAATTTATGCAGGAATGCAACAGAATACACAAATAACCATAGAAACAAATATGTAGCAGAAATAACACTTCATTTCATTAATCAATAATTGAAGCTTGTTTACATACAGAATGGAAATAAACTAGCTAGAGTGTTGGTAGCTTATCTCTGAGAAGAGATGTGGCAGATACATGCCTCTGAACTCTGTGTTACAATGAGGATCGAAGACCTATATATTATTGAGAAACAATAGAAACCCTACACATCCAAAAACCTAACCCTAGGAGGTGAAACACCTTAATGTAGGACCACAGTTGGGTAACTTGGTACATCAATTTCCTGGGGTTGTAACTTTAGCATACTACCTCCGTTTGACGTGCATGATATATCATTAGAAAGATCTGTTTAAGGACTACATACATAAATGTCAAATATCAAGTTTGGAACAGACTCATATTTTCCCAACCATTCGATGCCAAAAAAACGTCATTTAGGAACTCAAAATGGCTTCGAAAGTTTGGGACCCGAAAACTGCCAAAAATAGTAAATTGTGCTATAATTAAGGAAACTGGAAAAATGAAAGAAACAATGGTGGGGGTCCAAGAGGAATAGGTGGGTGGCCACCAATATCCTCCTGGATCATTCCTCCTCGCTTAAGAAGTAATGGTCCCCATTGCGTTGAGTTCCTCATGAGATGAGGAAACTTCTGTTGAACTTGGTCCCTAGTGAGCCACTTTCTCTGGTGAAGGAGTTGGCCTACTTTGACAACTCAATATAGCTAGATCTTCTGCTGGCGGGTGTTCTTGATCTGTGTGTCCATAATTCGATCAACTATGGCTTGTTCCATGCAGTCGGGGTTTAACTCTGTTGGTGTGAGTTGTTCTGCCACATCTGATGTGTCCAGTAGAGGTGGAAAGTAGGGTCGAAGGCGGTCCACATTGAACACTGGGTGCAGACCAAGGAATGGTGGAATACTGAGCTTGAAGGAATTGTCCCCAATAGCCTTGGTGATGGTGTATAGCCCATATTGGAGTGGGAGAAGCTTGTGGTGGGGTCTAGCGAGGCGCTTGTTCTGCAAATGTAGCCACACTTTGTCGCCCACCTGGAAGTTGTGTTGCACCCGATGCGGATCATGTCGCTGCTTGTACTTAGCATTGGATCTATCCAATACATCATGAACCTGTTGGAGAATGTGCTGATTGCGCTCAATGAAGCTGTTTGCCTTTGAAACTTTAGACTGGATATCAGTTGAATCGGCCTGAGTAGCTGCAAATGGCATGGCTATGTCAATGGGACATAGTGGCTGGAATCCTAAGCCCACCTGAAAGGGGCTGTGGTTGGTTGAGCTATGGAGGGCCCGATTATAGCTGTGTTGTACATAGGGGAGGCTCTCATCCCAAGTGTGTGGATGCTTTGAGTTGTACATGTGAAAAATGTGTACGATCATCCTATTGATGACCTCTGTCTGGCCATCAGTTTGGGGATGGAAAGCTGTGGACTTTGTGAGCTTGGTGTCTAGCATTGACCATAGGCTAGACTAGAATGTAATAAGGAACCTACTGTCTCGGTCTGAGATTATAGACTGTGGGATCCCAAAGTGTACCCACACTCATTCAAAGAAGAGTTTAGCAGTGGCTTCTGCTGTGATATTCTTCTTGCAGGCCGCAATTATGGCCATCTTTGAGAACCTGTCAACGACCACAAACACACAGTCATTTTCGTGCTTAGTAGAAGGAAGGTCTGACATGTAATCCATGGAGATGGATTCTCAAGGTCAACTAGGGGTAGGCAACAGAGTATAGAGGCCTTGCTTCTTGATGGATGGTTTGGCAATGGCGCAGGCAGTACAGTATCGAATGTACTTCTCGACGTCATGTCGAAGGTTAGGCCAATAGAAATACTTTTGTAGTACTGCCACTGTTTTCTCGACCCAAAAATTCCCAGTGACCTGACTGTAGTGCACTTCCCAAATCATCTTGGCACGCTCGGTTGAAGGAACAAAAAGGAGTCCCATGTGACACAGTAGTACATCCTGGAGGTGAAATTTTGGAACTTGGTTTCCCTCCAAGAGTGTCTAGTATGTGTGGCTGAATTCTAGATCGCTATTGTAGAGAAGCGGCCAATCAGAAATATCATGCCCACAATAGTTGAGCACGATCGTTATCGCCACGATCGGTGGTCGGTTGAGGCAGTCTGCAACATTATTGGTGCTTTCCTTCTTGTACTTGATGTTTGTTGTAATCCTACAGATCACATAAGGTTACCAATAATACATACAAAAACATACACATAAGCAAGAGACAAGAACTGATATCAGAAACAGATATTATTCTCAATGGGTCATACAAAGCCAAGAACTGAACTATGTTCTTGTGTGGCTCAACAGCCTAATATACATGTTACAAACAGTTACAATCATAACTACCTGTCGGTTCACCGAACCGACACGACTATTAGTTAACAGACTAATTACTATGTTTACTCAGCCGACCGACGTAGTCGGTCTCTCGACTTAGTCTGCTGGTCGACTAAGTCGGTATTTGCTCAAATCGACTTATGTCGACTTGCTCCTTCTACATCTCCCCCACAAACAAAACATTTCTTCGTCCCGAAGAAAGAGGGAGGTAAAAGACAAAAAGAGATTAGGGAAAACTGCTACTGAGGTGGGCTGTGCAACCGAATAGTTGGTCTTCTCTGTACACAGACTTCGACTATGGCTGGGGCTGTGATGGCAAGCTGATGTTGAAAATCCGTCCATGTCTGCAAGGCTTTCTGAATGTCGATAGTCAGAGTAGTGAGATTTGAGAGTACCGACATCTTCTCTGCCATTGCCATTTCTGCAATATTTTCCATGTTGGGGCCGAGTAGCTGATTGTGTTCTTCCGCAGTCTCAAGGAGTCTTTTCATCTGCGGACAGATGTTGTCGACTTTCTCCAAGTTAGGAAGTGCGTGCTGAACCCACTGGTGTGCCTCACGTTCCAACTGCTGCAGCTTATTGCTTTCCATCACTATTTGATCCTCGATTGTCTGCCTCAATTCTGTCTCAGTCGACTTCCTTCTTTCCAAGGTCTGAATGCCTTGTCTGGTCTGCCTTGTCTGATTATATACCTGTCCATAATGAGTAGGCCATTCTTGGAGTACTTCTTCGGTTACAATGGATTCCTCCATGTGGTCTTGTAGAAGTTTGTGAGCCTCCGAGAATGCTGTGTGTTGAGTCAGGAGCAGTCGGACAGTTTCTTCTTTTTTCCCGGCCTTAGTCTCGTGGAGGTGGATCTGGATGGTCGACACCAACCCTTCAAACAGCTGATAGGCTCTGTCCAGTGGTCGGTCGGTAGCAGCTTCGACAGGTCCTGGGGTAACAGTCTGTACAAGAGACCTGCACTTGTCGAGAAACTCGACTTCTTCAGTCTCCTTATCTTTGAGCTGTGTCCTTAGTCGGGTTGTCCTCCTCTTCGACTCTGTTGCTAGGTTGTTCAGTAGCTGGCCAACCTCTGAGTCGGACAACGAGCTTACATCCCGTAAGCTGATCCTTAGCTGATCAGGTCGAGGAAGAGGTTCTGTTGGTTCCTTTGCTTGCTCTGTTGGTTTGTCGGGAGGACCTGCAGAAGTGGAAGGAGGATCAGAGGTCAAAGGGGTGTGTGTCGGAGGGGTGGGTTCAGTAGTCGGGGATTGTTCTGTCTGGGGAGGAGGTATGTTCACCTCCGGCAGTGGTGATGATGGTGGTCTCGGCTGTGAATCAGGTGGTGGTGGAGGTGGTGGAGATGATGGTGGTGGGGGTGTTGGGAGTGGGGAGGAAGGGTTGCCTGACCCTGGTGGTGATGGAGAATGGTGTTGTGGACTTTGGTCAGAAGATATGATGTCTTCTTCCGGTGGGACTTGGTAGTCGGTGAAGGTCTCTTCAATGCCTGATACTTCACCACCTTCAGGTGTCCTTGTAAATACTGTTGTTTGCTGGGCGTACACCTTGCTGCTGGCTTTCAAGGGTGTTGTCGTCCTTATTGTTTGAGCTGACTGGAATAGTGCAGGCAGCGTTGCAAAGAAGGCTTTGAGTTCAGTGTCTGTGCTGGCCCTGGCCCTGAGTGCTTCCGGGATTGCTCTTTCAAAAACTTCAGGGGACATGTCGGTCTGCTGTACTGGTGCTTGCTCCTCGACTATTTTAGTCGGAGATGGACGGGGAGGAGTCGTCACCAGGTCGACCACATCTTCAGACAGTGGTGTTGTTTTGGCCTTCTTCGGCCGACCTTTGGGCGCTCCTGCTTCGACAAATCGTTGAAACTGGGTTTCAACAGTTACCTTGTTTGCTCTGGCATCCTCGACAATATCAAGTGCTGAGGCTGCCAGTTCGTCTTCGTCATCTGTGGAGTCAGCAAGGACCAGCTTGCGCTTACCTTTGCCTTGCTGTCGTTTTTGCAGTTTGATGTTCCTCCTGGCTGTGGCGATCTCCTTTGCCAGCTTCTTGAGAATGCTCTTAGAGACAGTATACTCAGGGTTGTCTTCCTCGACTTCTCCAGTCGGGGTCTGAGCAGGGTCGACTGTCTGAGTAGCCAGGGGAGCTGTTTGTTGTACTGGTGGTGGTGTCTGGTGTTGCTCGGTCGGCGGGTCCACGACTGGTGTAGTCGGGTGCTTCACTATTAAGTGCACCCGACCAGGAGTGCCACTTGGAGTATCTTCCGTCACAAAGGTACTAATGTACAAGTGTAGCTCATAATCTTCTTCCTTCTCCTGGTCGGTCAGAGGTTCGACTATAGAGAAGTCGACCTGTGTTGCAGCCTCCGGGATTTGGATTTTGGTTTTTTGTCTGCCTAGACAGCTCCCGAAAGATCTGCTCGACTGTGGGGTAGTAGTCGAGGTCCCTGGCATTGGAGTCCTGAGTGTTTGACGACCATACGG
>LPNX010900696.1:143723-170736 GCA_001517045.1 Pseudotsuga menziesii
GTTGTCTTTCACCTTTGGCTTCCTCCATCTTATACCATTTGCTAGGTAAGTCGTCTAGGGTTGAAAATGTAGCAGGGAAGTTGTAGATATTATTCTCAATGGGTCATACAAAGCCAAGAACTGAACTATGTTCTTGTGTGGCTCAACAGCCTAATATACATGTTACAAACAGTTACAATCATAACTACCTGTCGGTTCACCGAACCGACACGACTATTAGTTAACAGACTAATTACTATGTTTACTCAGCCGACCGACGTAGTCGGTCTCTCGACTTAGTCTGCTGGTCGACTAAGTCGGTCTTTGCTCAAATCGACTTATGTCGACTTGCTCCTTCTACAATGTTCAAATGAAACTGTTGTAGATATGTGGACCAATTATGATGGTGATCATTTTGTAACTTCCCTTGTGTTTTCATGAACTACAGGGGTCGGTGGTTTGTGTGGATGATCGTTTCCTTCCCCAAAATGTAATGCTTCCATTGTCGGCAATCTTGTATAATGGAATACATTTCTTTGTCATAAGTGGGATATTTGCAGATAGTGTCTCATTATGATATGCCACTGGATGCCCTTGTTGAGTAAGGACTACCCCAATAGCATAGTCAGAGGCATCTGTCTCGATCTCGAATGGTTATTGCAAGTCTGGTAATGTGAGCACTGGGGCACATCATAGGCGATGTTTCAATTCTGCAAACACCTTTTGTTGAGTTTTCAACCAAAATAATTTTTCTTTCACTCCTCCCTTGGTGACTTGACTCAAGGGCCAAGTGATATGAGAGAATCCCAACACGAACCTGCGGTAGAAATTAGCAGGCCCAGAAAGCTGCGAAGCTCTGTTAGAGTAGTTGGGGTTGGCCAATTCCGAATGACTTGGATCTTGGTTGGATCCACATGTACCTCACTGCCATCAATAATGTATCCCAGATACTGAACCTAGGTCATGCCAAAAGTGCACTTGTCCAAATTGGCACACAACTTGTGCTGCCGCAATGTTTGGAGGACCTGTCAAATGTAGTGGAGGTGCTCTTCCCAAGTCTGGCTAAAGATCAAGATGTCATCCAAGTACACTACTACAAATGAGTTGGTGAATGGCCACAAGATGTCATCCATCAGTCTCATGAAGGTTGCAGGAGCATTCGTCAGCCCGAAAGGCATCACCAACCATTTGAAAAGGCCCTCTTTGGCTTTGAAGGTAGTCTTCCACACATCAGTTGGTTCGATCAATACCTGGTGATACCCGGACTTTAAGTCGATCTTGCTAAAATATTTCACCCCTTTAAGCTAGTCTAGGAGGTCATCAATCCGTGGGATCAGGTACCTATTCCAGACAGTGATCTTGTTCAGTGCCCGATAGTCAATACAGAGTCTCTAAGTCCCATCCTTCTTCTGTACCAACACGACCGGGCTTCCACAGGGAACTGAACTTAGTTGGATGTGACCCTTCTGCAGCAACTCCTGAATTTGCCTCTTGATTTCATCATTCTCCATAATTGAACGGCGATAGATCGGTCCATTGGGCAGTGATGCACCTGGGGTCAGATCGATGGGGTGCTTGACTTGACAGCGGAGAGGCACCCCAGTGGGTGAGGTGAATATGTCCCGGTACTCCTCCATGACGTTGTCCATTTGTTGTTGTCGTGTGGAGGGGCCCCGTCTAGAGGTTGTGGAAACGATCTTCTTCTTGCCCTGAGGGAGGATAATCAAGAAAACAAACTTCTCGGTTTTGGAAATGAGCTTACTGTATTGTTTTGCAATAACCAAAGAGATAGCGGCAGGGGTTGGTACCTCTGGTATTCTGTACAAATTATTTCCCAACGTAATAATTACAGCGCGGGGCCGAGACTCATACATAGCATGTCGCTTCCATGAGTATGGTTGACCTAATAATACATCACAAACATCAAGAGGAGAAATATCACATAATACCTCATTGGTTAAGGGCTTGATGTTGTAGGGAATTCGACACTACTGGCTGACGCGGAGATCTCTTCTTTGATGAAGCCACCCGATGGTGTACGGCTACGGGTGTGCTGTGGTCAGCAAACCCAACCACTTCATGACCTCTGCTGAAATCAGGTTCTTTTGGCTCCCATTGTCGACAATGAACTATAGCGGGGAACCCTTTACCCACATCTGGGAGTGGAAAAGATGCTCCTCCTCCTCTGAATCTTCTAGTTCTTCCTTTTGGATCTTTGTGTTGGCAATGGTGGCATTGGGATCTACATCGATAATGTTCTTCCCTTTGTCATTCCCCTTCTCGGGTTCTAATTCAGTGTCAAAGGATGCATCTGATTCAGAAGCCTTTATCTCGGCCACTAGTGACTGCTTAGCCCGACACTCACTTGTGTTGTGAGTGGGGCTCTTATGGAACTCGCACCACTTTCCTGCTTCCTTCTTCGGCTTTGCAGTGTTGCTCTTTGCTTGTGGCTTTGGCAAGTTTTCTTGAGTCGCCATGCCTTGGTTGTGTCCTTGGTTCTGCGGTTTGGGGGCACCTTTCCCTTACTTCTAATTCGCAGATCCAAAGTCTCGCTTTTTCTGTTTGAATTTTTTCTCAATTTTGGCAGCGTACCGATATGCCGTACCAAGTGAGGAGATGTCAAGTAACTCCATTTCCTCTTGAATGTATTTGTGCAGACAACTGCGCTACTTCAGCACCAAATGTTTCTCTGAATCTTTAATACCCAACTTGGTGCATAGGGTATGGAACAGATTCATCAGATCATGCACATCTTGATCTCTTTGCTGCCGCAGCGTAGTCCATTGGATGTACTTGTCCTCATAGCTCCCCACCAGATAATATTGTCCCTTTTTGGCATCTCAGAAAGAATTCCAAGTGGGTACGGCCGAGAACAGAGAGGGTTCCTCCTCATCCTTTCTCCTACAGTAGGTTTCCCACCAATCCTTGACACGAGGGGCGGCTTTGAGTAGAGAAAAAGTAATCTTTGCCCTGTCAGAAAAGTCATGAACCGAGAAATATCCTTCTAATAGATTCAACCATTTATCTACGGTGTCTGCATCTATTCGACCATCAAATATGGGAATGTCGAAGTTTACTTGTACCTTAAAAGGGGTTGCACCTCCAGAGTGGCTGCTAGATGCAAATGCGCCGCCAGTGGGAAGTTGTTGAAGGATCTGGGTGAAGTTATCCATCATCGCGTTCCTTTGTTTTTTAAGGGCCTCCTCGAGCAACATTTTGATATGATCTTCTACTCCCTCATCTTTATTTTTGTCCCCCATGGGTGGCCGTCGGGATTTGCGAGGCTGATCTTGCAAAGGTTCAACCAGATCGAGCCCTAATGCTTTATACCCCGCCCTCGTTGGGGACATGCAAAGAAGGATCGAGAAAGAGGAGATTGCTCTGATACCACTGATCCGTATTTTTGCAGGAATGCAACATAATACACAAATAACCATAGAAACAAATATGTAGTGCAAATAACACTTCATTTCATTAATCAATAACTGAAACTTGTTTACATACAGAATGGAAATAAACTAGCTAAAGTGCTGGTAGCTTATCTCTGAGAAGAGATGTGGCAGCTACATGCCTCTGAACTCTATGTTACAATGAGGCTCAAAGGCCTATATATTATTGAGAAATAATGGAAACCCTACACATCCAAAAACCTAACCCTAGGAGGTGAAACACCTTAATGTGGGCCCTGTTGGGTAACTTGGTACATCAATTTCCCGGGGTCATAACTTTAGCATACTACCTCCGTTTAACGTGCATGATATATCATTAGAAATATCTATTTAAGGACTACATCCATAAACAATAAATATCAAGTCCAGAACAGACTCATATTTGCCTGACCATTTGATGCCAAAAAAATGTCGTTTAGGGCCTCAAAACGGCTCTGAAAGTTTAGGACCCGAAAACTGCCAAAAATAGTAAATTGTGCTATAATTAAGGAAACTGGAAAACCGAAAAAAAAATGGTGGGGGTCCAAGAGGAATATTTGGGTGGCCACCAATATCCTCCTGGATCAAACTCGAGCTCCTTTCATCAGTTTGGTTGTTGCATGATTGATGTTTATGTGAATAATTTAGTCTACTGAGAGATGTGCCTCATCCTTTGGGAGATGTGCCCCAACTCCTTCCTTCCCAACTCTTCTTCCTCCCATTCATTTTCTTTGCATGTGTTGGAGCGCTCATGTACAGAACCATGAGAGATTCATATCATATTTCTTTTGCATCTATTCTCCTTAGTGAAGTCGAGCTCTGGTGAAGTGGAAGATTCACTTACACTCTCATCCCATTCTAATGTCAGATATTGGCCTCCTTCCCACTATTTTGGCCCCATTTGAAGTGGTTAGTTATCCATTTATATTTGATGTGAATCCAAAAATAAACCTCTATTAAAATATCTGATAAATTGTAAGCTTTTTGTCCAATAATCTCACATATCAAATCTTCCATGTATGAGCTCGATTTGTCATTAAAATGACGGTTTTTTATTAGTTTATTGGTTAGTAAATGATGTAATTTCCATGAGCATGAGTATGATTGATGTAATATGTTCAGTAAAGATGTATTAGGCTCTACTAAATTCCATTCTCTATACTAAATTCAAATTGACACGAATTTCATGCTTTACTATACACCCTAGCTAGATAACTAGTTAAAATTGACTAGTCTCACAGTTTCTTTAATTCAGAGAGTTATGTGCATTAGAATTACATTCTGAAAGTTTTTATATGTCAATCAGTGACCCTTTTTCCATCCAAACCTTCAAACATAAAATTCATTGGAGTCATACAAGTTTTTAGCAGCCTCCATTGTGTAGGGCCTCACTAAGCATAGCCAAATTCTGCCAATTCGCTCCTAAACTTCCCAAACCAATTCAGAACTATTACAGACCTTATTTTTAGGTTTTCTGAATGTATGATATCATCTATGTGCATTATCCTAATACTCTGATTGAAGGGACTTGAAGGAATCTTCCTAGTTTCATGGTTGGGTGACGCGAAAGTGTGGGAGTAAGTTTCATCATAGATGACTATAAAACCTAAATGGTCCCTGGTATAAATGTATTAGGGAAGATGAATTCTCTTTTCTGAAAATTTCACTGGTTGCTTCCCACTGCCTACTTCCCTATTCCGAAATTTCTCAGCAAAATACCTCCATTTGCTTAGTAAAATAATTGTCTGAATGAGTGCACAGTTTGAGTCATAAATCAATAATTAAATTTGCAGCAATATGAGTTATCAGATCTGTATATCATATCTCAGGACATTAAAATGTCGACCTCGACGAATTGCTTGATGGAGTCTCTTGACTTCTTGGTGTGCTTGACGGCACAACTTGAGATGCGACTTGTGTAAAAATACCTTTAAACAACTAATTTTAAATTAGTTATAGGATTACTTCCTAGGGCTCGATTTGGACACGAGAGATTCACCTTGTTGACCAATATCTCATCATGTTCATTCATATTGTTCTTCTTTTAAATTGTGAAAAATAAAGTCAATATATTGTAGGTATTAGCGAGGGTTGTAGGATATGGGGGGTTTATACGTATTGGGGGTATAAAAAAAGGTATCTAGTAAAAATATGGTCTCTAATTGAAAAGACATATTGGGAGGGGAGATCAACAAAATAATTTTTGTAGGTATTTATAAATATCTACATAATTTGTGGGTAGTCTTTAATATCCCATGAATGCACATGTGATCAAATAGTTTCACTGTGTGATGACCCATGTGGATTTGGACTTTATTTTTTTGAATTTGGTCTTTTTGGGAGAGGAACTCAGATATATAACTAGATTCTTCAAATTCTAGATGAAAGGTTTTATAAATTGATTTGATTACCCGAACCCTCTTTATTTTCTCCAAAATAATTATAAAAGGAAAAATGATTGCCCTCATTTTTTTCCCAAGAAAGGGCTCTAATACCAAATAATGCATTTCTTAACCCAAATATTTAATCACAAATAAAATAAAAGCTTAAAATTCATAAATAATATAAATAGATAAACAAATGAATGAACACAACAATATGGAGTAGGGTAACACCATTACCTATTCCTTAGGAAGGCTATCACTATGCAATTTATGCTTGCAATTGCTATAATATACAACAGAAATCATAATACATCTCGCTCCATTGCTTCTACTTGCGTATTTAGTTTCTACCCAACCTTCTAGGTTTTTTCCACAGAAACAACTTTCTAGTAAGAGGAACCTTCTAGATACTTCCTAGAGATTGAACATTCTAGTAAGCAAAACGGTGTACTAAACCTTACTATAATAATTTATGTTCACACTATATGAGTCCTATTTAATAAATGGCCTCAATACACAGTATTATCGCTTTGAGTACCTCCCTAAATACGCTATAAACCCTATGTTATCCTCCCTGAGTATGTCACATGAACCACGATATATTTAATTTTTAATAATTTTTAAACCCCAATATCAATCCACATACCATGATATTAGTTTGCAAATGAATCGTCCATGTAGCCAACAAGGCATGTTGTTGGATGGAAATTCTAATAAATTCCCTTAAACATTGACACACTCCATTTTCTCATCTCAACGGTCGTTAAAAAAATAGATAGACATGTTGTTGGATAGAAATTCTAATAAATTTCCTTGACATTCACACACTACATTTTCCCACCTCAACAACTATTCCTATGAGAAAAAAAATAGATAAAGCATGTTCTTCGATAAAAACTCTAATAAATCTCCTTGACACACTACATTTTCCCACTTCAAGAATCATTCCTATGAGAAAAAAAGATAAATGAAACATGTTGTTGGATGGAAATTCTAATACATTCCCTTAAACATTGACACGCTACATTTTCTCACCTCAATAGTCATTCCTATGAGAAAATAAGATATATGAAACATGATATTGGATGAAAATTCTATTAAATTCCCTTAAACATTAATACACTATATTTTCCCTCCTAGGTCGTTCCTAACAGAAAAGTATAAAGTGGATTATACATATAACAATATATGCAAATCATATATCTTGGTCATCAGTCGTTCCTATGAGAAAAGTATAAAGTGAATTACCATATAACAATATATGCAAATCATATATCTTGGTATCTACTACACATAATTTGAATGGACAAATATGGCTCACACTACATTTTCCCACCTCAACGGTCGTTCCTATGAGAGAAGAAGATAGATGTATGAAGTGGATTACTACACATAATTTGAATTGACAAATATGGCTCATGTTGGCCACATATGTCTGTATAATTGAATTTATAAAATCTGCTAAGATATACCTAAGATATTTTTTATGAGCTAAATATTAATTAGTGTATAAGGTTTTTGTGTTTTTATGCATACGTTTATAAGGTTTTTTATCATAAAAACAGATTTATAAAAGGACTTGATTATTAAAGTCTAAAAAAATTAAATGCCCTAATTTGAAACTTAATGGAAAGCCATGCTTATCGTTAAGGCTATTCAAAAATATCTACATTGACTCCATTGTTTGACTCACACGGCTGCAAAAATCCCTTACTGGGAATAACGAACATGCAAAAAAATACCTTTTTATATCTGAGTAGTAACAGATAAAACTGTAATTAACATTAAAAAAGATATAGTTTATAGATACTCACTCCGTTACTCCAGGAATTGGATCGTATGTTCCCTACATGCCACCAAGTCGTGCATTCCATTGTCCAGCCGCCACCGAATTTCTCTTTCTCTTGTGAACTACGCCCGATCCACTCTTTGAATTATGAGGGAGGGCGAGGGGAAAGTTAACCAGAGCTCTGGTTCCGCGGATTCTGAAGGCAGCACGGTCATATGCCAGAGCGGCTTCTTCGGCTGTGTTGAATGTGCCCAGCCAAACCCGAGAGCCCTTGACGGTGGGATCTCTGATTTCTGCTGTGAATTTTCCCCATGGCCGGTTTCTGACTCCTCTGTAGTGCATGTCCTCACTCTGCTTTATCTCCCCATTCTTCTCCTCCTGGGGTTGTGGTGGATTTATAGAAGAAGATGAAGAGGAGGAAGAGTACTGTTGTTGTTGTGTAACTTCATAGTCAATGTCTTCTACCGTTGATTTGCTGCTGCTATTTTGGCACGAGTTCAAGACAGTGGTGGGGGTTACATAATTCGTGCTACTGCTGCTGCTATTTTGGCACGAGTTCAAGGCACTGGTGGGGGTTACATAATTCGTGCTGCTGCTGCCAGTATGGGTGAAGGAGAACGATGGCTGATCTTGATCTACATCTATAATATCAAGATCGTCTCCTACCTCCAGCAAATGGTGGCGAATAAAATCTAATATATTTGTGTTCATTGTCGCTCCTGCAAAGTCTACCGTGTTTCTCTGGCCAAATCTTGAATCGATTTATAACATTGAGATGAAGATGCAGAGGATAATGGATTTATAAGACCGATATTTGTGCACAATTTGACGGTGGTGAATCAAATAGACCGATTTTTGTCTTCCAACCAATGTCCATGGTGACGTCACTTTGTGGCCAACACGAAGCACAATCACAATCGCGTTCAAATTCGATACGGCAGTCTGAGTCAGGCGGCTGAATCGCTGATGCCTGTGCTTGTTGACTAAAAGTGACTCCGGCGATGACGCAATCATTTTTATTATTTTTATGACACTTAGAAACATGTGCTCTTGGAAAGATCCTATGCATGAGACTGGTTCAAATATGATGGCTGGTTATTTTTATGACAATTAAGAACATGTGTTGCTCCAGAGATCTTTTGAATGATCTTTTGAATGAGACCAGTACAAATGTGATAGTTGGTTATTGGTCTATAGAGACACATTCCATAGCCTAGTATATAATTCTTTACGTGCTCATCCTAGAGTTTTACACTTTGTCATTTTTAAAAAATAATAAAATATTATAAAATAATAATATGTCTTTTCAGATTAGAGTTAAAACATCTACAACCGCATATAAATAAAAAACCACAAAGATGTGTAACTCCTTGAATGCTCATCAAATACTTATATGTCCTTTTAAAAAAATAATAAACTATTATAAAATAATATCATGTCCATTCAAATTAGAGTTAAAACATTTATAATCCAAATGTGATTGTTTTTGGACAAAATTTAAAATTTTGGCAACAAAGCCTTCAAATCCATTTGCTAGGCCCCGTGGAAAGCATGGTATTTTGATTGAGATTATTGCATTGCATTGTGTCAAATTTGTTGATGACTTGACTTCTCCAAACAAGTAATGAACTAGATAGTCAGAAAACAACTATATTCACTATATTGCGAAGACTCACAATATATCATATAAATAAATATTAAGGAAGACTTCAATGAAATAAATATGGGTTCTTTGTGTTTTTCACTAAATGGAAATGTAAACAACATTTACTTAAAGCATAAATAAAACATGCATTCAACCATAAACTACGGATTTATATATTTTTTTTTCTCACATAACAAAGAAGTATAGCCGTAAATACAAACTTGGAAATTTACAAGGATGTTTCACCTTTTACAAAGCTTCGGCTCTCAACACATTCCAAAAACACAGAGCTTGAGCTCTTCAACTCTTCACAAAGTTTTTTTTTCTTCTTCTCCTTTTTATTTTGTGTATATCTTTTTCTTCTTTCTGTATCTGTCCATGTATGTGTGATTTACAATTTTCGTCTTCTTCATATAGACAGACTAAAATTGCTTCTCTCTGAAGCTATCGACTTACATTAAACACTGTAATAAATATCTACCTAAAAACTTATCTTCAAAAATTTAATTCAATTGCTTTATATATGAGAGATGTGAACTCTTCATTTTGTCATACTGTCTGACATAAAACTGACCTGCTACAGAGTCTGATAGAGTTTGCTGATACCAAATACAGATTTGTGATTAATTAATATTTCCAACACTTCCCCTTAATTATGGGCAGATGTGGATCTTTAAAAAAAAAATTACAAAATGTTTCAGAGCCGAAACTTGCTCCGTTAATAACAAAGTTCATTGTGTAGAACTTGTCATTCCTAAATAACTTCACAAATACTGGAACATATCCCTCGCCAATGGTTTTGTAAACATGCCTGCAAGATGATCTTCAAGCCTACAAAATTCTAAACAAATTTCTTTATCGTTCACCAATTCTCTCATGAAATGATACCTTGTGTCACTGTGCTTGGTTCTCTTGTGAAACACATGATTCTTTGACAATGAAATGGCTGAATTGTTGTCGCAGAAAATGGTTGTCGATTTTTGTTGGTTCTGCAACAGGTCTTTTAAAAATTTTTGCATCCAAACAACTTGACATGTGGCGCATGTAGCTGTGACATACTCTGCTTATGTTTAAGACATAGTTACTATGGGTTGTTTCTTCGAATCCCATGACACAACACTTGTACCAAAATGAAATGTGTACCTAGATTTGCTCTTCATGTCATTTGTACTGCCTCCATTGTTAGTGTCTGTATATCCGATGAGTTTAAAATTTTCTAAGGTTGAATAGAAAATGCCAAAGTATTTTTTGCCACTTACATACCTCATAATTCCTTTATCTGCTTGCCAATGAGAGTATTTTGGTGACTCCGTGAATCTTGAGATCAGAATTACTCCATACATGATGTCTGGTTTTGTCGCAGTCAAATACATAAGGCTACCTACCAACATTTTAAATAGTGTAGGATCTACAATTGGTCCATCATCATCCTTGCTGAATTTTAAACTTGTTATTATTGGTGTTGTGGTTGTCTTACAATTAGAAATATTACTTATTTTCAAAACTGCACTTGCATACTTCGATTGTGATATAAAAATACCACTTTCAGACTGTTGGACTTCAATGCCAAGGAAAAAACTCATAAGCCCCAAATACAGTCATTTCAATTTCACTTTCCATGACTTCTCTAAATTCTTTTATGCCAAAATCACCTGTAAATATCAAATCATCTACTTACATGAAGACAATTAACATGTTACCTTGATCACTGAATTTTGTGTATACCGTCGATTCATTTTCACTTCTGTGAAATCCATTATGGGTGAGATAGGAAGCAATGTGACTGTACCAAGTTCTAGGAGCTTCCTTAAAACCATAAAGTTCTTTTCTTAGCCTGTACACTTTGTTCTCTTGACTTGGAACTTCATATCCTTATGGTTGTTTTACATATACTTCCTCCTCCAGATAGCCATTCAAGAATGTCGATTTAACAACCATTTGATAAACATGCCATTTGTTTTGAACAACAATGGCAAAAACTACTCTGATTATATGCATGCGTATGCCTGGTGTGAAGATTTCATAGAAGTCTATGTCAGGATGCTTTGTGAACCCTCTTGCAATGATTCTTTCCATATGCTTCTGCACATTCCCATTAACATCTTGTTTGGTTATGTAAATCCATTTGACGCTAATTACATCCTTATATTTTGGTACATCTACTAGCTGTCATGTTTGGTTCTTCTCAATGCATTATATTTCTTCATCCATGGCTTGTGCCCATACTTCATCTTTGACAACTTCTTCAAATGTTAGTGAATCATCTATTTGAGAAAATAATGCAAAGAGAGAGAATGAATTTGGTGTAGCAACTTCATATATTTCACGCAGACTTCTTGTTTTCACTGGGTATGGAGATTTTTGTCATTTCCCCACCTAATTAACCAACAAAAGTGTGGACCATGCTAAACACCTAGGGGGCTAAGTGGAATTAATTAATTTTTCTATGGAAATTTTGCTAAATAATCATTATTGAGGCATGTACTTGATTTTTATTTATCATGCAATTTAATTATGTGGAAATGAGCTTGCCATGTCAGGGGGTGCACTTGGGCAAGCCAACATGCCAAGCTAGAAGAATTGGAAACTATATGACAAAAGCAGTTAGTCAAGAAAAAGGGAAAGTGCCCAAAAGCCATAGAAAAGAAGCCAAAGCCAAAACCAGGAAGCAATTGACAAGGAGGGCATAGTTTCCTTTTGGAGACTCAGTTTCATAAGCAGGAATGTGTCATAAGAAAAGAAGGTAACAATTGAGGGCACAGTTTCATTCTTGGAGCTCATTCATAAAAGCATGAAAAGCATGAAAAGATGTCAAAGGAAAAAGCAACAACTCTGGTCCTAGGGAGGGTGCAATTGCTTAGTTAGGTACATGACATAGATGGGGAAATGACTTACATGGCCCCTACTTTCCAATTTCTCAAGGAGGGCATATGACTTGTCTAGGGTTAGGGTTTTGATAAGGGAGACTTTCTGAGCATGTGAGTGACTTGCCCAAAAAGTCACCAGTGGCCTATTTAAAGATAACTTGATCTCCTTTCATCAATTTGGTTTTTGTGTGATTTATTTTTATGTGAATCATTGCTTCTACTAAGAGATGTGCCTCATTCTTTGGGAGATGTGCCCCAATTATTTCATTCCCCACTCTTCTTCCTCCCATTCATTTTCTTTGCAGGTGTTGGAGTGCTCATGCACAGAACCATGAGATCATATCAGAAGTATTTTGTAGCTATTCGCCTCAGTTAAGTTGATCTCGAGTGAAGTGGAAGCTTCCATTACGCTCTCATCCCATTCTGATGTCATATTTGGGCCTCCTGGCCACTATTTTGAGCCCCATTTGGAGTGGTTAGTTATCCATTTATATTTCATGTGAATCAGCAAGTAAACCTATATTAAAATCTCTAATAAATTGTAATCTTTATTTCTAATAATATCACATATCAGATCTTCCATGTATGAGCTCGATTTGTCATTAAAATGAGGGGTTTTTATTAGTTTATTGCTTAGTAAATGATGTAATGGCTATGAGAATGAGTATGAGTGATGTAATATGCTCATTAAATATGTATCAGGCTATTTTAAATTCCATTATGTACTAAATTCATTCCGACATGAATTTCATGCTTTACTATACACCCTAGCTAGATAACTACTTACAACTGATTAGTCTCACAGTTTCTTTAATTCAAGAGAGTTATGTACATCATAATTGAATTCAGGAGGTTGTTATATGTAAATAACTGACCCTTTTATCCATCCAAACATTCAAACTAAATATTTGTTGGATTCGTACAAGGTTTGAGCAACCTCCATTTCTTATGGCCTCACCAAGCCAAAATTGCTAAATTCTTCCAACTCGCTCCTAAACTTCCCAAACCAATCCAGAACTATTACAAACTATTCCAAACCTTATTTTCAGTTGTTTAAATGTATTATATCATCTTTGTGCATTATGCCAAGCCTCTTCTCGAAGGTACTTGAAGGAATCTTTGTAGTTTCACGGTTGGGCGACCAAGAAGTGTGGGAGTAAGTTTCAACATAGCCGAATCTAAAACCTAAATGGTCCCTGATCTAATTGTGTTAGGGAAGATGAATTATATTTTCAGAAAATTTCCTTGGTTTCTTCCACTTCGTGCTTCCCTATTCCTAAATTTCTTAGCAAAATAACTCCAGTTTCCTAGTAAAAAAATTGTTTGATTGAATGCATAGTATGAGTCATAAATTAATAATTAAATTTGCAGCAATATGAGTTATCAGATCTTTATATCAGATCTTTGGGCATTAAAACTCTTAACTCGAGGAGCTCTTTGATGGAGTATGATGACTTCTTGGTGTGCTTGTCGGCGCAGCTTGAGATGCAACTTGTGTAAAAATACCTTTAAACAACTAATTTTAAATCAGTTATAACATTACTTCCTAGAGCTTGACATGGACACAAGAGATTCACTTTGTTGACCAATATATTATAATGTTCATTCATATTGTTTTTCTTTTAAATTGTGAAAAATAAAGTCAATATATTGTAGATATTGGCGAGGGTTGTCGGATATGGGGGGTTTATATGCATTGGGGGTATAAAAAAAAGTATCTAGTAAAACTATGGTCTTTCTAATTGAAAAGATATATTGGGAGGGGAGATCAACAAAATATTTTTTGTAGGTATTTATAAATATCTACATAATTTGTGGGTAGTCTTTAATATCCCATGAATGCACATGTGATCACATAGTTTCAGTATATGATGACTCATGTGGATTTGGACTTTCTTTTTTTGAATTTGGTCTTTTTAAGAGAGGAACTCAGATATATAACTAGATTCTTCAAATTTTAGATGAAATGTTTTAGAAATTGATCTGATTACCTCAACCCTATTTATTTCCTCCAAATAAATTATAAAAAGAAAAATTATTTCCCTCCTTTTTTTTTCAAGAAAGGGCTCTATTACCAAATAATGTATTTCTTAACCCAAATATTTAATCACAAGCAAAATAAAAGCCTAAAATGCATAAATAATCTAAATAGATAAACAAATGAATGAACACAACAATATGAAAAGAAACATTAAGGTAGGGTAACACCATTACCTATTCCTTAGGAAGGCTATTACTATGCAATTTATGCTTGCAATTGCTATAGTATACAAGAAACTTCACAATACATGTTGCTCCATTGCTTCTACTTGTTTATTTAGTTTCTATCAAACCTTCTAGGTACTTTCCAGAGAAGCATATTTCTAGTAGGTGGAACCTTCTAGATACTTTCTAGAGAATGAACATTCTAGTAAGCAAAACCATGTACTAAACCTTACTATAATAATTTATGTTCACACTTGTTGGTACCAAATCGGTCCCATGAAAATTTTAGTTTCCGACAGCCCACAGGGAAAGATGGACCTTGGGTTTGGTTATCGCTACACGAATTCCCACTAACACTTTTGCTAATGTAAATCGATTTTCCTATGTGATTATTATATGCAAATCCAGAATGGTTTCATCATGAGCACTCAAATGAATTAACAAAAGATGAATAATGAAGTAAGGATGCAGGTGTTGGAGTAAGCATGTGTACAATTTCCCATGTATTGGAAGTTAATGAATGATTTTTGGAAAGCAGGCATAGAGGAAGAAATCTTGTAACCGAGTCTTATTGTCGATTTCTCTATTCAAAATCCTAGGCTAGTATTTCCAGGTCTAGGAAAGTTGATTGCGATAAAATTGTGCGTAGAAAAGGATAAATATGGCTATGCAAACAATTGCAAAGGGTATATTATTGTTTGAAATCTAGGGATATAATTAGCTCTGTTATATCATTTCCAAGTAATAAGCTTAACATTCCAAGCAAAGGATTGAGGGATGTCAAAGGAGTAATCAATCAAAGGTTTCATTCAACGCCAGAAGCACACCTAGAGAATTTAGAATGCCCAATGTCATAAAGGCTCAATCTCAAATGTCATTGAAATCCACAGTCAAGACCAAATGCCCAAATGGTTTAAATTCGGTGCTAAGCACCTTGTCTGAAAGTCGCAAAGGATGTAAAGTTGGAGATGCCATTTTCTTAAATAAAGCTCAAAACGCCTTGTAAATTGGAGCAGTGGTCACATGATAAACATATGGAGTTGTGATTATAGCTTATGGAATGTTGAGATATATATGGATAGATTATGTAGTTGCAGGGAGTTTTCCATCGAAATCTTAAGTTGAAATTCTTGTTCCCTATCTGAAGACTTGCGATTTTGGTTACTTAAAGTCCTCCTTGTTTCACTCTCAGCCAAAATGAACTGTATAAGTTCATGCATACATTTCTCTTGGACTGTTATCAAAGAATAAATATGATGGGAATATTTCAACACCATAGAAGGTAAAACCATTTCAAAATCATGGGAAAATGATTTGAGGGATACTCTTCTTTTTGTATAAGCGCTCAACATCTATGGATAGGTGTCAAAAAGAGATTGCTCAAGAAAAAAACGTAGCGCTGCATCCAGGTGGTACCATAGGAATTCCATGTGGAAAAGAATGACTCCAAAATCTCATAATTAAGATGACAATTATTTTTTAATGCTAATTTCCGTGAAAATTGATTATGTATCTAGATTCTGGGGAAGAGGATCAATTATCAGTTAAAATTGTCCATATTTTTTAATAAAATATCAGCAATCGAAGTCTTAAATGGAGCATTTCTAGGTTAACAAATCAAACATAGAATTAGCTATCAAAGAACAATTCTATATTTGAATATTAACCTAACAATTGGCAACAAATATCAATGCACCTCCAGATTTAAAGGCTTGATATCTGTAGCTTATCCAAAGAGCTTTATATTGTGGCATTTTTAGTTGCCAATTGTTTCCAGTGGTTTTGATCAATAGTTTGATATAAATTTAAGAATAAATGTAATATAGGGGGAGGAGGTTCCATCTTGTGAGCTTGAGAATTGTATGTAGTCAATAACCATGGACTAAGTGTGTGAGGAGGTGTTCTGTATTTTAATCTTGGATATTATTATCTGAAGGTGATTGTATCAGTTTTGAGCCAAGTTCTAGTTATTTTTCAATATGAATATACTGTGTAGTTATGTTTTAACTCATCTTAGTTATGGATTCCTGATTGATAACGATTTTATTGTGATTTCCCATGCCGTGATTTAGTATTTCAGATTCCATCTTTGGAATGTTTTTATGATAATGTGTGAATGAGTTGTTTTCTCCACACATTACCAATCTTCTTTACCTTGGTTATCCTAATGTGATTCTTCCTTTAGTCAGGTTATCTTTGTGTATCACAAAGCTTGATGTTTTCAGTTATCTTACACTTTGTATACATATTCTCTTGACCCCTCTACATAATTAATTCAACCATCCATTTCAAAAGCCTAAGATTTGTTCTTTAGCAATCAAGCACATATTTTAGGACACACATCTTTTGGAAACCATACTAGGGACGAAGAAGCGAAGATATCTTCCCCAGAAAGAATAACACGATTAGATCCACCTCTTGATGGTAGACAGGGGAAGGACATTAGTCTGGCTGCAATTCTCTACCTGGTGAATCTATTGGTAGATTCATTGATTCTAAATGGACAAGATTCTTGCTCAGAGGTATGAATTTTGTGATTCCTCAAGTATATCTAGTTTTCCAAATCCCATACCTGATAGAGAAGTATGGGAATATTTCCTTCCGACATTTGGGGCAAAAAATTATGATCATCCTAGTGAACATCTGTTATATTTTCACAAGCGTATGCTTAAGATAAAAGTTATACATGAGGATGCTCTTATTAAAATGTTTAGATACTCTTTGGAAGGAGTAACATGTGATTGGTGTAGATCATTGCTTCCCTCCAGCATCTCTTCATTAAAGCAAATCCATGTTGCTTTTCATTATTATTCCAAAGAGAGTTTTCTTATTGATTTCCTTTATAAAAAATGTTGTTATGAATTTGATTTATTAAGTAAAAGATCAGATAGTGATATAAAGTATCATCATGTTGAAGAAAATGATGCAATAGATAATACTTTTTATGTTGATAAAAAGGTTCATGATCTCCAAAGTGATCGTCAAATTGAAGATACTTTTGGAAATGTATCAAATGTATCTGTACTATTTTAAATGGTCATAAAAAACAAGCTTTTTCCTTTGAGTATTGAAATGATAATCAATAGATTGATATATCAACATGTGATAGTTTTGAATCTGAACTACTAAAATACAACAAAGGAGATGGAAAAGAGCTAGAGGAACATCATGTAATGAATATATCTGATTTTCAAAATTCAGAAATTTGTAAATATTAGTTGTATTTTAGTAAGATGGAACTTGAAATTAGTAAGGGAAGTCCCTAGCTTTTAGATTTGCAGAAAAAAGTTTAAAATTGCACCAACCATGAAGAATTTGGATTCACGAAAGATATCAAACATGAAGAGGTAACTTTTGGTAAATTGTATGATCCTGTGGCCAGTTATTTAGAGTCAACACTAAATTATAAATATTCTATCATTAATTTCTTAGAGACAAAGTTTGATGGAAGCGAATATGAGCTGTTAGATGTTCTCTCTTCATACTTTTTGATATTTCGGATTGTATATATGCTCAAAGTTGGAAGCCAGCTTTGGTTGGTTGATGCAATTTTTGCATGGCTACATTGGAAATGGGATTGTACTTGATCAAGAAAATTTCAACTGATTATTGTATATAGTGCACATAAATAAGCTCGTCTCAAGAGCATTTGTTCTCATTCAGTATTTCAGTAGTAGAGAAGTTATTTGTCTTTTCAGTATGAATTTGGTTTTCAACAAAGACATATAGATTTTTAGTTTGTAGTGATGTATAGTTTTTCATTTTTTCAGTGTGTTGGTTGCAGTAGAATAAAGACTCCAGACCAATGGAACACTAATATAGGATAGAGATCAGATGTCAATAGGATAGATTGAGAAGGGATAGGGTCTACTTGTTCTTAACAACTTGCAGGGAGCATGCCATCCCCAATCATATCCAGATGTTGGTACCATATCGGTCACATGAAAATTTTAGTTTCCAGCATCCCACAGGTAAAGATGGACGTTGGTTTTTGTTCTCGCTACTAGAATTCCCACTAATGTAAACAGGTTTTCCTATGTCATTATTGTATGCAAATCCAGAATGGTTTCATCATGAGCACTCAAATGAATTGGAAAGAGTTGAGTGATGAAGTAATCCTTCAGGTGTTGGAGTAAGCTTATGTACAATTGTCCATGCATTGGAAGTTAATGAACTATTTGTGGAAAGTGGGCACATAGGCAAAAAGCTTGTAACCGAGTCTTATTGTCGATTTCTCTATTCAAACTCCTAGGCCAGTATTTCCAAGTCTAGGAAAGTTGATTGTGATAAAACTGTGTGTAGAAAAGGATAAATATGGCAGTGTAAACAATTGCAAAGTGTATATTATTATTTGAAATCTAGGGATATCATTAGCTCTGTTATATCATTTCCAAGTAACAAGCTTAACATTCCAAGCAAAGGATCGAGGGATGTTAAAGGAGTAATCAATCAAAGGTTTCATTCAATGCCATGAGCACACCTAGAGAATTTGGAATGCCCAATGTCATAAAGGCTCAAGCTCAAATGTCATTGAAATCCCCAGTCAAGACCAAACACCCAAATGGTTTAAATTAGGTGCTAAGTACCATGTCTGAAGCTCGCAAAGGATGTCAAGTTGGAGGTGTCATTTTCTTAAATAAAGGTCAAAACGCCTTGTAAATTGGAGCAGTGATCACATGATAAATATATGGATTTGCGATTATAGCTTATGGAATGTTGAGATAGATATGGATAGATTATGTTGCTCGAGGGAGTTTTCTATCAAAATCTTAAGCTGGAAGTCTTGTTCCATGTCTGAAGACTTGAGATTTTGGTTACATAAAGTCCTCCTTGTTTCACTCTCATACAAAATCAACTGTATAAGTTCATGCATACATTTCTCTTGGAGTGTTATCAAAGACTAAATATGATGAGAATATTTCAACACGAGAGAAAGTAAAAGCGTTTCAAATTCATGGAAACTTGATCTGAGGGATACTCTCATTTTTGTATAAGTGCTCACCATCTATGGATAGGTGTCCAAAGAAGATTGCTCAAGATGAAAACACAGGGCTGCGTCCAGGTGGCACCATAGGATTTCCATGTGGCAAAGATGGAATCCAAAATCTCATAATTGAGATCACTATTATTTTCTAATGTTAATTTCCAGGAAAATTGATTACGTATCCAGATTCTAGGGAAAAGGATCAACAATCAGTTAAAGTTTTCCATATTTTTGGATAAATAAGCAATCGAAGGCTTAAATGGATCATTTTCAGGTTAACAAATCAAATAGAGAATTAACTATTAAAGAACATTTATGATATTTGCATAATAACCTAACACCTGGTAACAGATATTAATGTACCTCCATATTTAAAGGCTTGATACCTGTAGCTTATCCAAAGAGTTTTCTATAATTCTAGTTATTTTTCAATATGAATATACTGTCTAATTATGTTTAAACTTGTCTTAGTTATGGATTCCTAATCGATATTGTTTTTATTGTGATTTCCCATGGTGAGATTTAGTATTTCAAATTCCATCTTTGGAATGTTTTGATGAAAATGTTTATTTACGATAATGTGTTAATGAGTTGTTTGCTCCACACATTACAAATCATCTTTACCTTGGTTATCCTGATGTGATTCTTCCTTTAGTCTGGTTATCTTTGTTTATCACAAGGCTTGATGTTTTCATATATCTTACACTTTGTCTACATATTATCTTGACCCCTCTACATAATTAATTCAACCATCCATTTTAGATGCCTAAGCTTTGTGCTTTAGTAGTCAAGTACACATTTTAGGAAAAACAACACTATATGAGTCCTATTTAATAAATGGCCTCAATACATAGTATTATCGCTTTGAGTACCTCCCTAAATATGCTATATACCCTATATTATCCTCCCTAAGTATGTTACATGAACCCCAATATATTTAATTTTTAATTATTTTAAAACCCCAATATCAATCCACATACCATGATATTAATTTGCAAATGAATCGTCCATGTAGCCAACAAGGCATGTTGTTGGATGTAAATTCTAATATTTATCCCCTTAAACATTGACACAGTAGATTTTCCCACTTCAACAATCATTCCTATGAGAAAAGAAGATAGGTTATCCATGTTGTTGAATAGAAATTCTAATAAATTCCCTTAAACATTGACCGACCACATTTTTCCCACCTTAAGAGTCATTCCTATGAGAAAAGAAGATAAATGAAACATGGTATTGGATGAAAATTCTATTAAATTACCTTAAACATTAACACACTACATTTTCCCTCCTTGGTCGTTCCTATGAGAAAAGTATGAAGTGGATTACCATATAACAATATATGCAAATCATATATCTTGGTATCTACTACACATAATTTGAATGGACAAATCCACCCTATGAGAAAAGTATGAAGTGGATTACCATATAACAATATATGCAAATCATATATCTTGGTATCTACTACACATAATTTGAATGGACAAATCCACCCTATGAGAAAAGTATGAAGTGGATTACCATATAACAATATATGCAAATCATACATCTTGGTATCTACTACACATAATTTGATTGGAAAAATATGGCTCACACTAATAATAATAATAATAATAATAATCTATTTTTAAGGTCACCGCCAAGTGAGGCACCAAACTGGTGTATGATAACCCCTTGTTTGTCAGAAAAGGGACCCCCTCTGCGCAACGATTAAGTGTTAAAGTCTACAGAGGTGATGCAAGAGCATCGTGGCATACCAACAATGTGACGCGTTGGTCGCATGCTATGGTATATTTTTGGTTTTGCTAAGTCATAGTTGTTAACACCGATAGTAATACTTGCGGATCACGACTCCCTACATGGAGATCAAGCTGCAATCAGTTTGTTTTGTTGAGACAGGGACAGTTTCATCAGGCTGTGTAGTGGTTTGTTTTATGTTACAGGACCACTCAGGGATGGGGTAACAGTTTAGGTTAAATAGGAAGATTAGAGAAGTAGAGGGGGTTATGTTCTTCATTTCTGTTCTTCTGGGTTAGAATCTAATTTGTAGAGAGACAGACAGACTTGCATCTGGTTCCACTTGTAAATATTTTGAGAAGATGGGAGAAGGTGATTCGAGTGGTGTGCATGTGTGGTTGATTAATAGGAAGATTAGCTGTGTGTTTATAGTGTTATTAGCCTTTATTGATTTACTATTTGAACTGTGTGCCTATGCGGAGCCAACTTCAGTGGTTTTCTGAACATCTGTGTATTTCTGTAAAATCGTTGATTCATGCATGAAATTGTTGCTTAAATGGCTGGAATAGTTCGTAGATGCATGCATAGAAGGGTTAGGATAATTACTCTTCAAGTTTGTAGGCTATATTGATCGATTCCATGATCAATCGGCGCAGCACACAAGTTTTCTGCCTTACAACTTTATTGTAGAGAACGAACAATGGAGATCGAGTCAACAAACGGAAATCTGACGGTCCAGGAGAGATCCGAAATGAAAGTTGCAAAGGAGATAATGGATCTAGAAATATCTGTGAGATCCACGCCAAAGGGTAGATCTATGGTCTTGGGGAAGGCCGCAAAGATCTGACGGTTGAAAGAGTTGCGGAGGAAAAGCTGTGGGAGGAGAGTTGCGGGGGAGCAAATTTGGAAAGTTGACCGCGCATCCTACATCCCGTATCTTGCAACCCTCTTGTGAAAATCCTATTGTGGAAAGGAAGTTGCGAAAACAGTGTTGCAAGAAGGCCTGTTATGGAAAGGCGGTAACAGAAACAGTGTTGCGAGAAATCCTTTTGCATAAAGGTGATTGCGGAGACAGAGTTGTGGAAAACCTTGTTGCGGAATACGAATTGTGGGGAGGCAAATATACCACAAAATTTGGCTGAGAGATAAATTTGACAGTCCTGCTAATTGTAAGAGCCACCAGATGCTGGAGGTGCTGGTAAGGTTGGCTATGGTCAACCCCACCTGCACCATTTTTGGTATGAGATCGGGTGCAAAAAGATTTGCACACTATGGAGGGAAATCTTGCAACATTAATTTGCAATTTTGGTTCAGAATGTTGATTTCTGAATAGAGGAATGGAAAGGAGATTGTGATGGGAACCCTCGCAGCAGAGTGTTGTAGAAAATGAATGCAAATACCAAGCCTATAAAGAGCATAGGAAGTGCTCAAAGGTTCTATATGAGAACCAAGAATATCAATAGGTCAAGTAGGTGGAATCTTGATGAGGCGTTGAGAGGGTAGGCTTGTTTGCAGTTCATCATGAGTGTGGGAAAGTTCATGGAGGAGGTATGGAAGATGGCTACTGAAAGTCATCTAAAAGGTTCAAAAGGAAGCCGTAGTAGAATAAAGGAATATTCCAGAGCAAGTGGTGTCAAGAGGATGAATCAAAGTGAATTTGAAAGAGAGGTTATTGAGCTGAAGAAGGGGCTTAGTAAAGTGATTGAACCGTTGCATGAGGAAGCTACAGAAGGTCGGTGTTATGGATGGAAGTTGAAGAGGAGGGTGCAATGGCCTATAAAGAGCTTATGTACAAGGAATCTCAAGCACAAACTTAGTGTTTGGGTGAAGAAAGAGGAAAGAATCAAGGCAGTTCAGTATGAGGAAGAAATTCACGTGATGTGTGAACCTGAACAGGGTGGTTACCTTGATGGAAAAAGAGAGGATGTTGATATAGATTTTGTTGATAAACTCATGGACTTGGAAAAGAGTTCATATCAGTATACAGAGGAGAATGAGGATGTTGATGTGAGATCTTTTGAAGGTCGTAAATACTATTTTGCAAAAACAAATCAACATGGAAGAATGGAAGATAAGGCATCAGTTGAGGCTGAAGTTCCTTATGTTTTTTAAACTAACAATATGTGTTTAATTGCAGGTTTCATAGTTGACACAGAGGGACAATTGCTGAATATTGTCCAATAGTTTGAAAATGATTAAGATGAGGGTAAAACAATGGACATATGGAATGTCTATGTTTTACATATCTATTTGTTGATTTTATTGTAGGAATTATGCAAGTGGATATCTAGAATGGTATATGAGGAAGCAAAGTTGCTTGGTGGCAATCAAATTTCCATTCATTGGCTAAAGGAAAATACAGAGGAAGAAGTTGTCTTGAGGGACAATATGGAAGCTCAATATTGGGCTAAAGATGATGAGGGAAGTAGCAACAGTGAACTTCTTGTACAAGAGAGGGAGAAAGCTTTGGAAGTTCTTTATAATTCTAGGCAAATGACAGTTGTAGTGGAGAAGGGCATCCAGACAAAGAAGCAGACTCAATGAGGAGATAGATGAGTTATGGCATCTCATGCAGAGGTGTAAGAGGAACAGTGATAGTGAGGTTCAGATAGTCATTTTGATGACTGCTGGGAAGTTCATTACATTACTAATGAACAAAAACAACTACAAAACAAGATATGGGATCCAGGAGGTCTGAAGATTAAAGTTACACGACCAAGAGGTCATGGTTTCTTCTGGAAACCACCAGGATGGTGATGTCAAGTGAAAGGTGAACATGACTATTTTGTGGAGTCATAACATATGCCATAAATTTGTTGTTGATAAAATGCTGGAAAGTATGGTTGAAGGGGTTATTCGAGATGAGAACACTGCTCAAGCTTGCACTTTGAGTGACTGCTGCAAGATTAGAGAAAAGTAGTAGAAATGGAGCTCATGGACAGGAGTCCATGAAAATTTTCAAGTTGGGGAGTCTGATGCAGGAGCATCGTGGCATGCCAATAATGTGACAAGTTGGTCACATGCTGTGGCATATTTTTGTTTTCACTGAGTCATAGTTGTTAACACCGATAGGAATACTTGCGGATCACGACTCCCTATGTGGAGATCAAGTCCCAGTCAATTTATTTTGTTCAGACAGGGACGTTTTCATCAGGTTGTGTAGTGGTTTGTTTTAGGTTACAAGACCACTCAAGGATGGGGGTAACACTTTAGGTTAAATAGGAAGATTAGAGAAATAGAAGGGGTTTTGTTCTTCAGTTCTGTTCTTCTAGGTTAGAATCCCATTTGCAGAGAGACAGACAGACTTGTGTCTAGTTCCGCTTGTAAATATTTTGAGAAGACGAGAGAAGGCGAGCCGAGTGGTGTCTGTGTGTGGTTGCTTAATAGGAAGAGTTTTTGTGTGTTTATAGTGTTATTAGCCTTTATGCATTTATTGTTTGAACGATGTGCCTGTACGGAGCCGTCTTCGATGATTTTCTGAACATCTATGTATTTCTGTAAAATTGTTGATTCACGCATGAAACTGTTGCTTGAATGGATGGACTAGTTCGTAAGCACATGCATAGGAGGGTTAGGATAATTACTCTTCAATTTTGCAGGCTGGATTGATCGATTCCATGATAAATTAGTGCAGCGCACAAGTTTTCTTCCTTAACTAGTTTATTGTAGAGAATGAATGGTGGAGACCAAGTCCACATACAGAAATCTGACGGTCCAGGAGAGATCCACAACGGAAGTTGCGAAGGCGATAACGGATCTACAAAGATTTGTGAGATCCGCATCAAAGGGTAGATCGACGGTCGTGGAAGAGGCCGCAAAGATCTAATGGTTGGGAGAGTTGCGGAGGAAAATTTGCGGGAGGAGAGTTGCGGGGGAGCAACTTTGGAAGGTTGACCGCGCATCCTGTAACCTGCTTACGGAAATCCTGTTATGGAAACAGTTATGTGGGAAGGCCTGTTACGGAAAGGCGGTTGCGGAAGCAATGCTGCGGGAAATCCTGTTGCGGAGGACCCTATTGCGGAATACGAATTGCGGGGAGGCAAATCTAGCGCAGAATTTGGCTGAGGGATAAATTTGACAGTTTTGCTAATTGTAGGAGCTACCAGATCCTAGATGTGCTGGTAAGGTTGGCTATGGTCAACCCTGCCTGCACCAAGAGGTGTACATACACTACCCTCCTCTTGATTTGAACCTGTGACCTCCTAAGAGGAAACACATCCTCTTAACCATTAGGCCCACTCATGTTCTACAGTCATTCTTATAAAAAAATAAGATAGATGTATGAAGTGGATTACCATATAACAATATATGCAAATCATATAACTTGGTATCTACTACACATAATTTGAATTGACAAATATGGCTCCTGTTGGTCACATATATGTGTATTATTGAATTTATAAAATCTGCTAAGATATAAAAAAATACCTAAGATAATAGGATTGTATTAAAATTTTATAAATGTCGTATCTCGTTAAATACATATTTTTTTAGTATTTGGTTAAATAGATATGTTTTATGAGCTAAATATTAATTAGTGTATAAGGTTTTTGTTTTGTTTTTATACATACGTTTATAAGGTTTCTTATTATAAAACAGATTTATAAAAGGAATTGATTATTAAAGTCTAAAAAACTTAAATGCCCTAATTTGAAACTTAATGGAAAGCCATGCTTATCGTTAAGGCTATTCAAATTATGCAATATACAATGAAGAATATTTGTTTGAATGTTCTTCAAAAATATCTACTTGACTCCAGTGTTTGACTAACATGGCTGCAAAAATCCCTTACTGTTAATAACGAACATGCAAAAAAAACCTTTTTATCTCTGAGTAGTAACAGATAAAACTGTAATTAACATTAAAAAAGGTATAGTTTAGAGATACTCACTCAGTTACTCCAGGAATTGGATCGTATGTTCCCTACATGCCACCAAGTCCTGCATTCCATTGTCCAGCCGCCACCGAATTTCTCTTTCTCTTGTGAACTACGGCCGATCCACTCTCTGAATTATGAGGGAGGGCGAGGGGAAAGTTAACCAGAGCTCTGGTTCCGCGGATTCTGAAGGCAGCACGGTCATATGCCAGAGCGGCTTCTTCGGCTGTATTGAATGTGCCCAGCCAAACCCGAGAGCCCTTGACGGTGGGATCTCTGATTTCTGCTGTGAATTTTCCCCATGGCCGGTTTCTGACTCCTCTGTAGTGCATGTCCTCACTCTTCTTTATCTCCCCATTCTTCTCCTCTTGGGGTTGTGGTGGATTTATAGAAGAAGATGAAGAGTACTGTTGTTGTTGTATAACTTCATTGTCAATGTCTTCTACAGTTGATTTGCTGCTGCTATTTTGGCACGAGCACAAGGCCGTGGTGGGGGTTACATAATTCCTGCTGCCGCTATTTTGGCAGGAGCAAATGGCCGTGGTGGGGGTTAGATAATTCGTGCTGCTGCTGCTGGCAGTATGGGTGAAGGAGAACGATGGGTTTCTTGGTGGCTGATCTTGATCTACATCTATGATATCAGGATCGTCTTCTACCTCCAGCAAACGGTGGCGAATAAAATCCAATTTATTTGTGTTCATTGTCGCTCCCGCAAAGTGACGGTGTTTCTGTGCTCAAATCTTGAGATGCAGAGGATAATGGATTTATAAGACGTATAGTCTCGTCCTCCACTTAAACAATTTGACGGTGGTGAATCAAATAGACCGACATGATTCATGTCAATCAAGAACAGTTAGGTCATTGTCCTCCGATCAATGTCCATGGTGACGTCCCTTTGTCGCCAACAGGAAGAAGCATCCGAAGCACAATCACAATCGCGTTCAAATTCGATACGGCAGGCTGAGTCAGGCGGCTGATGCCTGTGCTTGTTGACTGAAAGTGAATCGGGCGAATCGGCGATGACGCAATCATTTTATTTTCGTAATGAATTTATGTTATAACTAAGTCCATTGCATCGTGGTTTCATCTTAAATTCATTTTAGTTAAACTATCAATTGC
>LPNX010900696.1:174116-206085 GCA_001517045.1 Pseudotsuga menziesii
ATGTATCTATTTTAAAAAACTGACGTGTGTCGTTTATAAAAATAATAATAAACAAATAAAACATACATCTATAGGAAAAAACTACATATTCTGAATCATAAGATCGTATTCTATATTTTCATAAAAAAATATTGTGTTTCTCATAGAAAAAAAATGCCATCGAAACTAAGCGTATTCACAGAGTTCTGAAATACATGCAATAGCCCTGGTTTATTTGTCATAGCCAATAGGTTCGGTAATCCAAATCTATTTCTGAACATGATTCCAAGCCTTATTCTTGCTGAAATTTTAAATTTTGCAAAACACATATGTGATAAAAAACACATATGTGTCATAATGCATATACGATACAAAACACATATGCGTTATAACACATATGCGATATAAAACTCATATGTGTTATAACACATATGCCTTTTATATCTATTTATCTTAATCTTCAGCTCTTCCTTCAAATGTTTATCCAAAGAGCACATAGCAGTAGAAACCTGGGTAGAATGGGAGGGACAATCCTCAAAAGACACGTCATTCCTAGAATTCCAAATATTCCAACTAGTTAGGAAAGTAATTTCTCTATAATTGTTGAGATATTCTCATGAAAACCATATTTTTAGGTTTACCTCCACATAATCGTACTTCCAAATACCCTTCTTTCCTAACCAACATTCTATCTTATTACAAAATTGAATAGAAAATGGACATTTCATGAAGATGTGGGATATGTCTTTGCCACCTTGCAAACATATATAACATATTCCAGGACCTTCATTATTTTTCTTTTGATAGAGATATTGCCAAGTCAACACTTTTGAGGTAAGCACAAGACACATGAGAATTTTAGACCTTTTGGATCTTTAATTCTCCAAATCATTTTCCACCACCACATATCTTCCAAATCCTCCACATTCATAAGCTTTTGATAGTCTCACTATAATGTCTAAGCTCTTCCATTCTTATTTAGAGTCCTGATCAAAACATATGGATCTTATATTAACTAAACTTGTCTAAATTTTAGTTCTAAAAGAAAAAAATTCAATTGATCTTTCAATTGACCTATCAAGTGAAGCTGGTCTCCCATCCCCATTTCGAGGTTAAAGAGGCATCTTTGTCAACAACCTGAGTTAGAATCAAAATATTCTAACTATGTAAGAAAAAAGACAATTCATTAGCCACCAGTATTCTATTGCTACAACCCATAACATCATAAAATCTAATCCTAAAATGACAACCAATTCCAACCTCCTAAGCTCAACTATCACTGAGCATAAGAAAACTCAATTGATAGCTCTCCAATGATTAGAAGCATGCATGGGAGACTTAATAGGATTTTTGAACCAATATGAAATGGACTAAGGATCTTAATAACCCAACTTCCTTATCTCACCACTCCCCCCTTGAAAAAAATTACACACATCTTGGTCTTGAAAAATCACACCCTCTCTCCCTCTATAACCAACATTCCCCCCTTTGTCTCTTTCACACACATCTGCACACCCTCTCTTCATCCCTCTCTATATAACCATCATTGTTTCTCTCCTTCACTATCCATATGCATCTATAACCATCTATCAACCCTTTCTCTCACCCCCTCCCTCCCTCTCTTCCTCTCTCCCCCTCCTTCCTTATCTCACCACTCCCCCTCAAACAAAATTACACACATATTGGTCTTGGAGCACCACACCCCTCCCCCTCTATAACCAAACTTTCCCCTTTCTCTCTCTCAAACACATCCACACACCCTCTCTCCATCTCTCACTATCTTACCCCCTCTCTCGCTCTCTCTCACACACACAATCCTTTGTCTCTATCCCTTGGTGTAACCATCATTGGCCATCCTTGATTTCTCTAAATCCCTCCTCTCTCACTGTTATTATCCCACTCTCTCACCATCTAACCATCCATCCATCTCTCTCTCTCCATTTTTAACTCTCCCCCGTCTCACTCTTTAACCACCCCCCATTTTTCTCTCTCACTCAATCACTCACTCTATACCTATCTCTGTAAAACCGCTCCATCCATCCCTCTCCTCCCTCTCACTCTTTAACCACACCCCCCCATTTGGCCCTCCATCCATTATGATATATCTTTCTTCCATTCATTATCCTATATATTTGATGCACCTAATCATCCCTCCCTCCTATATATCCCCCCCCCCCCCCCCCCCCTATATCTCTTACCCGTTATTTGGATGACACGCCTTTATTCTAATCACTAAGCCATAATCAAATATATCAAAATTCTACTCTAAAGCCCCACCAAAATATATCTAAATTTTATTATAAAAAATGTGTTATTATTATTATGGTGAATTATAAAGAAAGTTATTTAATTTAAATTATATTACAAATATTTTAAAAGTAATTAAAAATGAAATAAAATAAAAAGGCTAGAATCTTCGAAAAAGGTTGAATACCTTTTAAAAAGGAGTTTAGCATTTCCAGTAATCATTAATGGTTAATATATATTAGAGAGAATAAAAAGAAAAATGAATGAACCTGCAAAAGAACATTAAAAAAATACAAATGATCATTTTCTAAAGAACAAATCTAGTAAATTAGCATAGATCCATTTTACACCTCAATTTATCAAGCACCCAGAGGGATCTAATTTATGGATATATGCTAGTTTATTTTATTTAAGTCCATATGTAATTAATATTTCTCATTTTATATTTTTTTATATTTTTCATTTATGTCGGCTAGCATAATGTGACTAACGTGATAGGATCTCCCCCATACTCGGCTGAGAGCACCTTGCTTCTCTCGGTGCAATCATGTTTTACATAGAGACCATTAGGGGTAAACCATTGTAACCATAACATATGTGTGATATAATGCATATGTGTTAAAACTTACATGTGTTATATCACATATACGATATTTGTTTATAAAAAATGTTGGGTTTGCAGGTAGTGGGCCAGTTTTACTATAGCAAAAGACATAATTCCTCTGAAGCCACACACAAAGAATTGTTCAACCTGTCATTTCATCATTTATTACTCAAATACATAGGTATTTTACAAGTTTTGGTTGATTTCAATGGGAATGTACATAATAGAGGTTGTAAATCAACAAGGAAGGTTCTTACACAGGAAGAAGATGAAAAAAAAGAATAGGGAAGAATCAAGAAATCGTCAGCATTCAATTGATGAGAAAATACTTCCCATTCCAGTGCAACAGGTGAAGCAGAACAATTCAATAGAAAATACAATGTTGGATACCCTAGAGGAAGAGTGATCTAGGAGGATATTGGTGGCCACCCACCTATTCCACTTGAACCCCTACCATTGTTTCTTTCACTTTTCTAGTTTCCTTAGTTGTAGCACAATTTACTATTTTTGGTAGTTTTCGGGACCTAAACTTCTGGAGCCATTTTAAGGCCCTAAACGATGTTTTTTTGGCATCGCATGGTTAGGTATATATGAGTCCATTTTGGACTTAATATTTGTTGATTATGGATGTAGTACTTGAAGAGATATTTCTAACGATGTATCGTGCATGTCAAACAGAGGTAGTATGCCAAAGTTATGACCCCGGGAAATTGATGTACCAAGTTACCCAACGGGACCCACATTTTGGCATGTCACCTCCTAGGGTTAGGTTTTTGGATGTGTATGGTTTCCATTGTTTCTCAAAATATTAAGGCCTTCAAGCCTCATTGTAACATAGGGTTCAGAGGCATGTAGCCGCCACATCTCTTCTCAGAGATAAGCTACCGGCACTCTAGTTAGTTTATTTCCATTATGTATGTAAACAAGTTTCAGTTCTTTGATTAATGAAATGAAGTGTTATTTCTGCTGCATATTTGTTTCTATGGTTATTTGTGTATTCTGTTGCGTTCCTGCATAAATCTGGATCAAAGAGTCAAAATAGAGGAATTTGATAGTGGACAAAACCATTCATTCTCCAGTGACCGACATTTCAGTATCAAGTTCATTGGATGGAACACTACACTTTGCATCAAATACTTGTGCCTCAACATCTTGGGGAAAATCACAGATACCTGACGTAGAGTTTGAGGGTGATAATGCAATGTTAATGGAAGTTGGTTATAGGGAAGATTAAAATATTGGTGCATTATTAAGCGGAAATTTTTGTGAAGAGTTCAATCATTACATTCCTCACGATGAGAATCTAGCTCCGCAAAAACCATGCGATGTGGTTTAATCTCCTAATTGAAGTTGTCAGCCTGTAGTTTATTTTAACGTCACTCCAGCATTTCAAATGGAAAAAATCTTGCATCAACACGAAAGAGAACGCCTAAACACATACAAGTGATAGAGAGTCAATGGACTTCCATGGAAGGTAAGGTGCCTAAACGCAATATCCTTCGTCATTATTCTCAAATAATGAAAAATATCTTGATAAAAAATTTGAAGCCAATAAATGTCAAGTGTTTTTAGATTTGATTAAATTTAGGATCATGACAACTGTTAGAAGAAATTTAGGCATAATAACATTGAAGAATATTGAATCAAGTAATCACATTGTTAAATCTCTTGTTGCTGCATTCACATAATTTGGTAAAAAAAATCATTCACAGGACTGTAATGTGGCTCGTCATGTCTTGGCTGAATCAATTGTAAGTAGATCCACAAGACAATGTCGTTTACTTAAATGCACATCAAAATTTGTGCCTTTACATCCAAAGACACTTAAAAAATATTCAGTAAGAAGAGACAACCTTGAGGTATAGGGACAAATGGAAACATTATGGGCATTTAGCGATAGGTTTCCCCATAAAGACATGAAGTTAGTCGAAGCAATGAAGGGACTATTGCACACATTTTGGCATGATAACACTAGGCCTTCCTCTAACACAAATGATGTGTTAAAATGTTGTAGGGTTTCTATGAATAATTAATTGCATGTTAAACATTATCTTTACATGACAAAAACTTAATTGTTTGAGATGTTTAAAATTTCACATGTAGATCTAAGGCTCAGGCAAAGATATTTTGAAAAATGCAAGCCTTGGTATGTTAGAATTAGTACCATCCCAAACACTTGTTATTGTAGGTACCACATATAGTTTGATATATATTATCATATATTTGCACATATACGTCATTTTTTGCATCCTAACCATGTGCGGCAATGCTCAAGTACAGTACCGCCAATGTCATCTAGAGATTTCATCCATAGCATTATGTGTTTGAGGAAAGATGAGAAGACATATTACTTAAAACAATGTGTAGAGGGTTCTTGAAACAAATGTGGTGGGCTATCATTATGGTTTGATTGCATCCATGAAAATCAAGATCAACCATTCGGGAATATGATTGTCGAGAAGAAGAACTTTTTGTATGAGACATATCAGAAACATGATGGGAAAGAAAAATGGAAGATTAAACTGGTGGCTTTACATGTGACAATATACACAAATAATACTCATTTAAATGAATATATTGTTTATGTTGTTTTATAACATTGTTTATTAACATAAATTAATATCCATGTAAATAGTTTTATGTTGTTTTATAACATTGTTTATTTTGTTTCCCACTACGTGCAAGTATGTGAATTTATTTCAAAGTTCCATGGAAAGATCCAAAAGTACATTCAACATGTCAATATGGCATGGTGGCAAGATGAGCAATTCAGAATATGCCGAGACAACTTCCCTCTCGGAACAATACTATGAGTGGTTAACTTTGTAGAAAATTACACCCTGCAACCATAAAATGAAATACAAATTCAGTACTATCACTCAGAGCAGGTGAGCATAATGGTCCATATCACTTATCGACATGGGCCAGATAGCAATGAAGAGAAACGTGTGATATTGAAAGAAAGTCACTTCTACAAAGTGACGACCGGACCCATAACATCCATTATGTGCAACATTGCTTTAAATTGTTTTATGATCATGTGATAGCTATGGATATACCGTTCTGTCATCATTTGATTTGGTCAGATGGTTATGATGGACAGTTCAAGAATGCACTTGTATTTCAATGGTTGTGTTTGTTGGACATAAAATACAAGGTGCCACATATATGTATCAACCTTGAAACTGGTCATGGAAAAGGAGAGCATGATGGTATTGGTGCATGCATAAAAAATTCCCTTAGAAGGGAAGAGATGAAGTTTACAGGAGCTCTCCTTCGAGACGATGCATCTATAGTGAAATGGTGTGCATCTGTGATGGGAGAACAAGCAACAAGGAAAACCCTAGTGCGGAGAATATTCTAGGAGGTGATAAATGTGGACCAATCCAACACACATCGAGTGAACATAGTGCATGGAACTTGAAAGTTTCATTCAATTAGAAGCTCAGACAACTCGACCCTACAAATTTGGACAAGATTGAAGGATTGATTTTGTGGTTCCTATAGCATCGATGAATGGGATGATTGTGAGTATATAGATATGGTTGATACATGGGATCAAGTGATACTTGGCACCAATTTGAAGGGGGGTAATGAAATAGACCTAGTGGAATATGATCAGACATGTATTTCTACATACTATGATGACATATCAGATCTCATACAAGAAGGTACAAAAAAATAAATTTCTAGTACCTAAATCACTACAAGCCTTTACATTTAAAGAAATTTTATTTATGTTACATGCAAGAAATTTTTTAATAAATGTATTGCTAACTCGACCTATTTCCTTTCATAGGTCAGATATATGCAGCGGTTGCCCCAAAAAATAATTAATGTGGTTCTCACTATTGGTTGAATTATTGCTTAGAGGGGAAACAAACCATTCTCGAACTTGTTACAGATGATGAAAATATTGAATTCCCAATTGGATTGATGTTTATAAAAGGGGAGTACTTGACACTAGAAGAACAACATAAAAGGAAGGGTGGATATGTATATCGGGATTATAGACCAGGAGCTATTGTATACTACTTCACCAACCTGGTAGTTGGTATAAACATCAAGCTGCAGACACTTTCGAGCAAAAAAACGTCACATGTACGATATTTGCTACCTCATTTAAAGCATGAGAGATTGATGGACACCATCAGCAACATAGATGATCCAGATGGCCTACTCGAGTGACTGCATTGTAAGGTGTTACTATATTCTCTAGTGTGGCTATATTTTCAAGTGCATTATTTAAACTTTAAAGTGTGTGCAAAATCATAATTTCGATACCAATCACTTATACAATTTCAATACTAACCTATGATTAACGAATACCATTCATAGACATCCTACTATTCAGAGTATATTGGAAAATATAAACATGATCCTACACCCTCAGGTGATTTATCTATAAATAATGTTTGCACAATTTCATTGGGTTCTCTTTATTTTATGATGAGAGTACTAATGTTTATCCTTTCGCGTGCCTAGGATACAAACATGATATATGGCACATTGGAGGTGCCAAGAACTAACGGTGTCTTTAGACACCACCAAATAGAATTTTGAAAATAACATGCTCTAGAGTTGTTGCAATTTACTTTTAATGAATTATTTTTATATTAATGCACATTTAATTACATTCGTAGGCCAACTCTTGGAAGTCTTGCATTGGTGGGTCAACTCTGTAAAAAAATCCACCGTGCGATTATTGGTAGTGTTCCCATATCATAATTTCCCATACACACTTGCAAGAGCCAATGGAATGCAATTATGCTCCTCCATTTGGTTTTCACTCCAGGACCGAATGTCACCAAGTGTCCCTAAACCACATTTTGAGGTGACTTTCAATTGGACATTAATCAACAACCGTAGGTCATACCGACGAATAGTCAACTTCGTTAGTCTCATGTCATGTGACTACATCTATGGGGACCTCTCCACAACATTTGCATGGCCTGGTGACTACATTGTGCATTGATTTCATAAACTAGGGTTTTTCTCAGTTACCTTGAATATAACTCTTGCATTGGTGGGTCAACTCTGCAAAAACCTCCACCGTGCAACTATTGGTAGTGTTCACATATCATCCTTGCCCATAAACACCTGCATGAGCCAACAACATGCGATTATGCTGCTCAATTTGTTTTTTCACTTTAGGACCAAAAGTCACCAAGTGTCCTTGAACCACATTTTGAGGCGATTTTCAACTCAAACTCTTGCATTCACGGGTCAACTCTTAGAACTCTTGCATTCGTGGGTCAACTATGCAAAAAAATCCATCATGTGACTATTGGTAGTGTTCCCAAATCGTAATTTCCCATACACACATGAAGGATCCAATGACATGCAATTATGCTACTCTGTTTTATTTTTTGCTCCAGGACTGAAAGTTACCAAATGTCCTTGAACCACATTTTGAGGTGACTTTTAACTGGACATAAATTGGAAACCGAAGTTCAAATATACGAACCATCGAATCTGTTGGTCTCCTGGCATGCAATTGCATCTAGGGGGGCCTCTCCAGTGTGTTTGCATGGCCTGGTGACTACATTGTACATTGATTTCATAAACTAGCATTTTTCTCAGTTACCTTGAATGAAACTTTTGCATTGGTGACACACATATGCTAATTTTTGAAGTCCCATTAATTTTCCCTAGCTCAAAAATTTTCTACATGGAGTCATATTTTTTTTTGTTAGGATCACTCTATAAGTGAAAGAGGGATTTTGTATTCCAATTGTTGTGTACTTAGGTTAGATTCTTGAATTTGTTGATATTGTTGGGTGTGATACCCTAAGTTTCTTTGGAGAATCTCTTGGACCGTAAAAAAACGTTTTTTCTTCTTCATAATGTTGTTTTTTTTAACATGGATATGTCTATGGTGTCTTGCTTATATTTTAAGATTGTGTCTAGACTTGGATGGTACATGTGGGTGATGTTCTATTTGTTCCTTGTTTGAAGAAGAATGTTTTGAGAGAATTCCTTATATGATATATGTATAGTATAAAGTTCCATTTGAAGGAAAATAGTGCACCATCAATGATTGTAGTTTGTTAAGAGATGGTGGTCTTTACAGGTTTCTTCTTGATCAAGTGGCACTTGTACGTTCCATGGAAAGGAAAGATGGGCCATCTATTTTTTGTGGAGGCATATGTGGAGAATGCATGGTGAGATTCCATGAATATAGGTTTAGAAACTATAGATTGATTCTAGGATTGACAATGATGAGAGTGTTTTCGACTATAGGGATAGGGTTGTTGGAATTTCTTCGGTAGAGGGAATTGACCTTGATGATACTCTTTCTTGAAAATTCTCTTAGAAAGAGAGATTTGACCTAGCTCAGGTTAGTGTGTCGATTGTCAAAGGTTTTAAGGTGTCTAAGAGAGTTTATGATGTTAAAAAGTTGATGATAGCCCTACATGGGTTGTTGATTGTATGATGATATTGGTATTTCATTAAGGATGGATTTCTGCACTTATCTATCTTTGTGATTTTCATAGATACAATTCATTTGTCTTGGTCTTGTATGGAGATGTTATTATATTTGTAGGATGTCCTGAACAACTTATGATGTGGTGTCTAGTGATTTTATTCCATCTTGTTGACTTACAGGATGATGGATTTTGGAAAGTTGTTGATGATGAAAGATATGTTCCTTCATATTCACAGGAGGTAACATTCTTGGAGGTTTGAGATGTTGTGATATAACTACATGGTAGGTCTAGTGGATTTGAAATGGTATCTAATTTGTATTGGTGAAAATACTTTCCTTATAAGAGGGAGTATTAGCTTTCAAAGTTACTACAAAACAGTTTACACTGTGTTTAGAGGTGCTTCATGAGACTTGGGGTACATGGTGTATGATTAGCCCTTGGATGGTATGTGACATATTTACACATTAGAGGTGGCTTACTTAATGGTTACTTGATCTTAGTTGGATGAGTCATACATTCTTCCTTGGAGTATTGGATATATTCAAATAGTTAGTAGGATATGTCATGATAAGGTCTATAATATCATAATATCACATAGGTGAACCACACATTAAGTATCATTTTAATTAAACACATACTTAATGAAATAAATAGTTAAGCATAGCTGAAAGGCATATAATAAATATCATGTTCCCATATCAATTCAACCATATATATAAATTTGAACCTTGCTTTATATTATATGTACATACAATGTTTTCAAAAATAGCATGCCACGACTATAATACAAAAGATTCGATCATACTGTACATCTTTGTGTATAGAAACAAAATGGTACATGTATGTATCCCGCTATACATGAAATCTATTTATTCCCCCTATACATTAATTCTATTTATCCCCCCTTTCACTGCCACTGTCAGTGGGTTTTGAGAATTCTATCTTTCTTTTCAATTGCTCGATGGTGTTCCCTAGCGTTGAACAAGAGGATCATATCTCATTTATGGAGAGTGCACACAAACCAAAATTTGTAAGTTAGTTTACCAACCTATAAAATTCTATGTACATTTGTTCAAATTTAAAGCCAATATAACATTTTTACTTACCCACCATGTGTAAGTGATGGTGGGTCGGGGTGTAACTGCATGTAGTGTTGATGCCTCACTAACATCCTGCAAAAACAAATGGTACCAACAATTAGATACATGTATAACCCTGTATAAGACGAGCAATTATTTAAATATTTGAAAATTTATCTACATCCTACATTGACTTTTTCAAAGAAAGAGAGACTCTACATGTACCTTGGGGGGGAGAGAGGTGGGTGAGTAGTGACCCCAATTGGGTGCTCTTCAAGCACCACTCACTCACTAGAAGGATGCATAAAATAATATATGTCAATCATGTCATCAAATCAATGGGTGCACCAAAAAGATACTTGCATGTACAAAGAAAACTATACTACATGGAGGGACAATAACTTTTTCAAAGAAAGTGAGACATACATGTACCTAGGAGGGGAGAGGTGGTTGACCAACGTCCCCAATTGGGTTCTATTCAAGCACTACTAGATCACTAGAAGGATGCATAAAGTAATATATGTCAATGTCATCAAATTAATGGGTGCACCAAAAAGAGACTTGCATGTAAAAAGAAAACTATACTATAGGGAGGGAGAATGATGTTTTCAAATAAAGTGAGACATACATGTACATGCGAGGGGGAGAGGTGGGTGACCAGTGTCCCATATCAGGTTCTCTTTAACCACCACTTGCTCACTAGAAAGCTGCATAAAATAATATATATGTCAATGTCAAGAAATCAATGGGTGCACCAAAAAGATACTTGTATGTACAAAGAAAACTATACTACATGGAGGGACAATTGGGGAAACATAGATACAAGATAAGTGATATATACATATACCTGGGGGACGTGAAGAGGTGGGTCACTAGTGGCTATAACAATTGACACCGACCTAAAAGGATGGGAATATGCATCAGTGAGAAATTCCACTCAGTGGGAAAATCTATCGAACATATGTTCCTACGTAAAAAAAATAAAGATATGTTGATTCCTTGGAAAATACCAGGTACCAAGAAGTACGGATTCTCCCCGGTGAATGATCCCAATTAGATCAGATATCGTTTAGTGTGGGGAATCTGTCCGGTTCTTGGTTTCGGCTACCGTAGATTAAATTATTTAATCTTTTACTGGTTACAGCCCAATCCACCGTTTATAAGATTTTGTTTAAAGAATGATATGCAGGTTCCTAAGGTAAATGTAGATCTAATATAGATCTAAAACTAAACTATTCTATCCCCAACCAGGGAGAAAATTTAGGTTCAGATTAATATACTGTAAATTCTCATAAAAGTCAAATAGATAACTGTACCAACATAATAATTGCATTCACAAGAGAAGAATACCAAAGGTAGCCGCTAATATAATTAAACCATTTATTACCCTGTTGACACAAACATTTATACAGACAACAAACATTCATGACCAAGGATATAGTTCTAGGAGGTTAGAACAATCTCACTATATGATGTATAGAAGCAAGCATAAATAGTTCTACAGTAGGATTTCCACACATACCGATTAAATCTCTATGCAGGCCCTTTGTTCCAACAAAATGATCAATCTTATTAGAAAAGAGGTAGCTCTTTTACAACAATAGTCCATAATTCTTTCACCAGGAAAAAGTCCTTTTTCGGTGCTCTACACCTCTTATTTATAGTGTTATGGGCTCCTAAGACTGACCTTGAAATAGAGCCACATTTAGTTACATAAATCCTAACAATATCCTATCTAGTAGATTCTCCATGATCACAAAAATAAATAGGGAAAAATGCTAGAACGCGCATGATGGAGTAGTTTGGGATTTAACCGTAGGTACTCAAGCTTTCTTGCTCAAATTGACAGTTAGAACCTCTCCAGTCAGTTTGCAATGATTTTCTTCATCTTCGCACCTTCACACATGGAAATCAGTTACAACCATCGATCAAGACTATATCTTCACCTCAATCGTCCACTGATGTATCCTTTAGCCTATTTCACAAGCGCCCATCCTGGATTTTTGAACCATAGTTCCTACAATATACAAAGAAACCTAATGAGAGCTACATCTGAACTAGAAAACAACAAAATTCATATTATATTCAATTTAATGATATGCATTGATTAAAAAGATAATGATCGGTGCCTTGTAACGCAAACAATTTTATCTAATTAAGCTTCGAAATTTTAATTTTTTAGTTTCCCTAATGGTTCATAGTAAAAAACCAAAACAAAGATTGGATGACTCAGATTATCAAAAGATGGATCGGGCCTAATTTGGACCATTATATCTTGCAGTCTTGACATCTAATTTCTTCCTCTGCACTTCCGCTTTCGTACTTCAGAAAATGGAAGTCGGAACATCAAACTTTCACGAGGTTCAAACTTTAACTTTTCGGTTCCGCCTTTTTGCTTGCACCTTGTGCGGAAGGTGGAAATCATAAGTTGGATCTTCAACTTTTTTATTAGTGAAACTTGGATTTTCCACCTGTGCACTTTGAAAATTCGAAGTTGGAAGGCGGAACATCAAAATTTCACGAGGTTCAAACTTTAACTTTCTGCTTCCGCCTTTCTGCCTCCGCCCTTCGGAAAGTGGAAATCATAAGTCAACTTTACCAATTTTTTCGAGGTTTAAACTCTAACGTTTCATCTCTGCCTTTCTCCTTTCCACCCTTCTGAGTCGTTGATTTGTGAGGAAACCTTTAGGATTGTTGGATCTTGAAACTACGAAAATTGGAGTCAGATTTGTAACCTTTTTCATAAGCAAACTTAGCTTTTTCCAACTCTGCCCTTCCACTTCCGCCTTTTATTGGCTGTTGGATCTTGATCGAAGTGATTCACAGCTGTTGATATATAAAGTAGAGCATATTTTCTCCAACAAGATTGTTTCTTGGTCGTGCCTATGTAACGTTTTACCAGAATCACACTTCAAGCTTAGGGAAAATACTTTCTGCTTGAGTTTCTAGGGATGACTAAGTATGTCGAGAGCACTTAACTGAGTTGGAAAATAAGTGTAAAAAATAAAAATCGAAGGAGGGGACCTAAAATGTAAAAAATTTGGCGAAGTAGTTGTAGCAGCAACAATTGGCGACTAGCTGGTGAAAACAGATCTCTGAAAAACCTTCTTTGAATAATAAGATTTCCATATGGTAATGCATTGTGAATGTTCAATGACTTATTAATTGTATTTACCGAGGCTTCTTTAAACCATATTTATTCAAGGACACAACTTTCAAGCATCACATTTTATACTACTTCTTTGGGAGTAGGGTAACCAAGAGTTTAGTGTCTTGATAACTCTCCTGGGGTAGGAGTAGGAACTTCATTTTACCTCATGTCTTTAAGTTGCCATCAAATAAAACTCCACAGGATCGTAATGGAGTAAGACATATGTATTCATTTGTTCCTCATTCCCATGCTATAAGAATTCTTTTTATGCTTTCTTTATGATTGAAAAATTCTTCTTAGTCTTCTTTGATTGCTTCTTTCATTTTGAGAGCTTGATATAGGTTCTTCCATCCACAATGTCCTTTTGTGTGAATGACAAATTTGTTTCCCTATCATGCTCACGAACATATAAGAAAATTGCCGATATTTTTTGTTTTGACAACACTTCTGTTCTGATGATTTATTTCTTCAGCATCATTTATTTAATTGAAAAATGGATATTTCAGAAAAATTACTTGTCAATCTAAGCTTTTTGGCCTTTTTTGATTTGTAGCAATGGGATCATTTTTAATACCATACATCCATTAGACCTGCTTCCTTTCCATGTGTCCATCATGATATGCTTCTTGAGATAGGTATTAGTGTGAGAATGGATGAAACCCCAAGATAGTACTCCAGACCTCATGAGTCTTGGTTATTTCATAGGGGTTATAATGATTCAAATGTGGGTTTGAAGACTAGCCTCCCTTTCTATCATCTGTCAATAGTTGAAGAATCTCATTATGATCAAACATTATCATCTTCTCGTTCCCATAAGAAATTCTTGACATCCAAATGCTTGGAGTTTAATCTGATGCCTATACATCCAAGCACAAAAAATTGAGCTGGTTTATTAAAAGAAAACAAGCAAAGGCTATGAATTAAGGTGAAACAAAAAGGAAAATGAACAAATGGAAAACAAAATCAATGGCAACAAGTTTATTTATGCACAAACAGTTTCTTGGAATCTAAGTAAAGTAATGTTTGAGACAAAGGCCATTTACAGGAAGACTTTCTTCCTGTCCTTGTAAATATTGTAATTTGTAAGTTGCAGGGCCTAACTTTTTAGTGACTAGGTAAGGGCCAATCCATAAATGTTGGAACTTTGTGTGTTTTCCCTTTTCTACATGAGGATCATCCCATTTCAAAACTAGGTATCCTACATCAAAGTTTCTTGTACCACATTTTCTCTTGTCGAACCATCTTTTGATGATACCCTGATGTTGGTTGAAATTATCTTTAGCCTTTTGCTGTTGTTCCTCTAGTTTTAACAAAGTGTCAATTCGTGCTTGTAAAACTTCGCTACTGGAACCTCTTGAGGCTTGAGATAACTGTGAATACGGGAGAAGAATGTTTGGGGGAAATAATTATTCTTTTCCATATACTAGAGAGTATAGGGAGACACTCCTAAGTAATTATTTGGAGTGATTCTATCTTCCCACAATGCATTTGGAAGGGATGAGTGCCAATTTCTCTGATTTTCAATAACGGTTTTCTTCAAGATTCAAATGAGGTTCTTATTTGTTGATTCCGCTAAACCATTTCCCCGAGGATAATAATTAGCTAAGTAATTCGACTTAATTCCATTTCCATAAGAAAACTCAATTATTTTAATCAATGAGAAATAAGAAGGATTATAAAAAACAAGAGAAATTGGAATTCCAAACCTTGTGATAATGTTCTCTTGCAGGAAGTTGATGATAGCATCTTCGTTCACTTTTTGCGATGGAATCGCTTACACCCATCATGTGAAATAATCGGTGACTGTAAGGGTATATCGATGTTGTAATGAATAATTTGGATTGATTTTCCCAATAACATCTATGCCCCACTGTTCAAACGGCTCTGAAATAGTAACAGGTTGTAACGGTCTCGTCGCTTTTACCAATTTTCCACCACTCCTCTGAAATACATCACACTTTATTGCATAGGCATGGGAATATTTGAACAGAATTGGCCAGTAATATCCAACTCTAAGTAGCTTATTAGTCGTGGTATCCCCATAATAGCATCCTCATGCTGGTCCGTCATGAATTCTTTGATTATTTTGGAGGCATCCTCTCTTTCTAGACATCTCAGACAAACTCCATCATAAATTTTTCTAAAAAGCACTCCATCCATTATTTGATATGGGGATGATTTCAATCGAAGTGCTCTTCTCTTCTTGGAGCTCCAATGCTCTGGTAGATATCCTTGTTGAAGATAGTACACTAGATCTCTGTACCAATATTCAGGAGTAGTGAAGATAGGACATACATAAATCAAGTTCACTCCAACTCCATTCTCCCAATCAGGATCTTTCTCAGTTTGGTTATATTCTATCAACTTACAAAACCCTTGACCTTTGATGATGATAGCTGGTTTGAATTCTAGGTCATACTCCTGCAGGGCAGTCACCCAATTCCTTTTGCATAAAAAGAGACCTAATAGCTTGGTGAGGAACTACAAATTTTGTTCTGTTCTTTAGAATAAAGGGTCTGAATTGTTTTGATTCCTTGAAGACTGCATAGGCTTTCTTGTCTATGGATGGGTAATTCAATTCAGCCCCTTGTAACCCAGTACTCATAAATGATATTGGGTATTTGTCTCCCAATTCCCCTTTCTGCATAAGCACTACTGCGAGAGAGTTGTCTGAAGAAAAGGTGTAGAAAATAAATTCCTTTTCAAATTATGGACTCCTCAAGGAAGGTTCCTGAGCTATTGTTTCTTTGATATCTTTAAAGAAAACTTTCTCAAAGTCAATCCACTTGAATTGTACACTTTGCTTCACCATTTGCTGTAGAAGTTTCACAATTTGAGAAAAATCTGGGACAAACCTTCGAACAAAATTTATTGTGCCCATAAATGATTGAATAGATTTCCTATTATGGGGCATGGGAATCTGAGTTATAGCCTCAAATATCTCTTGATATATTCGAATTCCCTTTTTTGAGATGATTTGTCCCAACAATTTTCCCTCAAGGATTGCAAATATGCTTTTCTTTGGGTTTAGAGATATACCATATCTTCTACATCAGTCAAAAATTTGTTTCAAGTGAAAAGCATGGTCTTCTCTTCTCTTGGAAAAAACGGTTACATCATCTAAGTACACTACTACACACTAACCACTTAAACCTCTAAATGCAATGTCCATAGCCCTATGAAATGTGGCTCCAACGTTCATGGGGAAAAAAGGAATTCTTCTATAAGAGAATTTTCCCCACTCTGTACAAAATATTGTCTTTAATCATTCCTGTTCGACCACTAACACTTGATTAAACCCTGAAAACCCATCTAATAGGGAGAAAATTTATGAGCCTGAAACCATTTGTAAAATCTGTTCCATTGGTGAAACCAGATAGTTATCCTTATCTAATGCTCTATTTAAGTTCCCGAAGTCAACACACAGTCTTAACTTTCCTGACTTTTTTCTCACCAGGACTAGATTGGTCACACATTCCGAATGACAAACCTTGAAAATGATCTTTGCGTCCAGTAACTTCTTTACTTCATTGTGGATCATAGGTTCTAATTTTGGGTGCATCTTTCTAAGTTGTTTCCGAAATGATTATGCTCCTTTTTTTATGGGAATCACATGTTGGATGATGCGAGTGTCATAAGTATTTAGATATTCATACGTCCAGGTGAATATATCTTTGTATTGCTGAAACAACTTGATGAACTTACATCTTTCCCCTAGTGAGCAACATTTTCCCAAATTGACATATTTAAGTTCAGCTTCTAATCCCATATTGACCAGCTCATGTTGCATTGATAAACTGTTCGTCTTCACATTGGTTGGTTTCCAAAATTTTCTCTACAAATCAAACATCCCTTCGAGGGTTCTTACCGCTTTAGGCATGGAATTACCCTGAATCACTTCTTCATTTTGTAAGCCCTCCCAATGTTCTTCTTCGTCTATTATGGATTCTTTAAAATATTCTTCATTTGTAAATAAATCAATGATCTTTTCATCGTCATCAAACACCCTAAGATTTGTAACATTGTCAGGTACTGATGGCCTAAAAATCAATTCAATGGAACATTTTTTATTAGTTAGCAATAAGATGGATGTAGAAGTATCTAATAAATCAGCCACAACTTTCTGCAATCTAGGTATTGCATTGATATTGAAAGCATTGAAGTGCATAATCAAATTCCATACCCCAAACTGGTATCCTTTAATATGTGGAGAAAGACAATGAATGGTGTTTCTTACTTGTCTGACTACTATCTTAGAATCCCAAAAAACTTTTAAATTGCTAACTTTAACTTCAATAGATTTCTTCAGGCCCAAGACTAGAGCCTCATATTTAGCAGTGTTATTCGTGCATTTCAACTCTAGTCTAAAAGAGAGAAGGTGTTTATTATTATCTAGATTAGTCAGGATTCAACCTACCCCTGATCCCTCTTGGGTCTTAGAACCATCAAAATATAGAAACCAAAATTTATCATCTAACTATAATTGGTTCGTATTATCTCCTATGTGAGTCACTACGTTCACTATATTACAGTCAATATTATCATCCCATGAGAACTGAAGGAGATTAGACTATTTGTATGATTCACAACTAGCTTCTTCATCCTAGTAGTTCCTTGGTTCGATTTCCAAATAGTAATTTCCCAAGACTAAATAAGAGAAGTTCTCGGGTTCATTCTTCCCCTCTAACTGAGTTACATTATACTTCATGTGTGGTTCTCTCAGTATTTTTATTTGGTTTTGGACATTGTTGAATGACAAAAACATGTGAGGCCAGCTAGTTGCAAAGTAACCATCTAGTTTCGTTGACTAGTCCCTACTCAAAATTAATCCATATGCTTATGGTATATCCACTACAATAATATCTATAAACCGACAAACCTTGGGATATGTAGACAAACAAATCAGAAGATCTTTCATTTCCCCTATGACTTTAACATCAGATCTATCTAGTTGAATTATTCTAGATGGGGATGGTATGGGTTGGCTATTGATCCTTTTACATATTGAAAGTGGCATCACATTTTATGAAGCCCCAGAGTCTACTAAACATTTATGTACATTATTATTAAAATCTCAAAAGATAACAAAAAAGGTAAAGTTTGATATTTAGAATTTCCCCCAATGCTCACTTCATTCATTTCATCATCATATTCTATGGCTTTTGTGATACTTCTAGGTTGTGGATTAGAAGATTTTATAATTTTATTCATTTTCTGAGGAAAATTACATAGTTCAAATAAAGAAATGTTTGCCTTTGTTTTCTAATTGTCTTCTACGATGTCATACCCCGTGCCCCGTTATTTAGTAGCCTCTATTTTATTTTCCAAAGTTTCCACAGGTTTATTAATTACTATCTTTATTGACTTGTTACCTACTCGGACTATCTCTTTTATATTTGTTGGATTAGGCTTAGGTGTTGATTGATTTGTATTGAGAATTTTCTTCATTTTTTCTCTAAACTTCTTTATTTTAGGAATTAACAGAGTTTCATACATTATTAGGGATCCACTTCTCGTCATGACATTAACTAATGACACTTGAATTTCCTCAGTAGGTTCATATTCACTCATCCCCAAAGTAGGTTTCCAATCCCATAAAACCATCGTGGTTTCCTCATTTGTTTGTTCTGGCTCATTAGTTTGGGATTTCTCTTCTTCAGGATATTCTAGCTGGGTAATAGGTATCTAGAAATTTATTCATGGCCAGATTCATTGAATTAATCCGTTGCGAACAACTCTTTTTAGAATGAGGTTCTTGGTAAAAGGTACAAAAATTATCCATGCCTTCCTTGTTAAAATTCAAAACAATAGAATTATTCATAAGTGGTTGGGGTTGTCCACTCCCTTCCTTTTTTTTGTAATACGGGTTGAGTATCTTTCTATAAGAACTAGTTCCCCTATCCTTGTCCATGTCTACTATTTTATTTGACAGCTTCTGCACCATTTTCACCACATTTTCTAACTCATTAGAATGTTCTTCTCTGGTCTTATTCAACAATAAGGGTCTTTTTCTTGTGGTATGTTTCAATTCAGGTTCTGGTGTATTCTTTTATATACTATCCAACTCTAACTCTACTTTCTTGGCCTCTTCATATTTTTATACCTATGTAATTTTACCAAACCTTTTTACAAACATTGTTATTGGTGAATCAAGTGTTGTAGTATAATACTCTATTAGAGACTCTTCAGCTAATTTAGTTGCAACACTAAAGTTATTCAATAAGGTGGTGAACCTTTGATTAAAGTCTTGGACCTTTTCTTTCTTTTCCATTATCATATATAGAAATTCTTTCATGAGAGTGGCCACATTTTTCTGGTTGCCAAATTTCCCTAAGAACGGCTTCTCAAAACTATCCCAATTTATTATGGAATTAGCTTGCACACTAAAGTACCATGAAGATGCTTTAGGTTCAAAAGTATATTGAAAAAAATATGCAAACCACATCTTCATGGTAAACATTTAATAGGTTCAAAGCTAGATAAAATTTTTGTAAGTGATCTTCAGCAGAAACACATTTCTTAGGGTCAAATTTTGGTAAAACCTTTTTTGGGTTCTTACGTAAATAATGCAAGGGCGGCAACCAAGTTGAGTGGTGTTCTCTCTCTCCATGTAGGTTGATTAACATCATCCACAATTCTAGGTGGAGATTGTGCTAGAGATTGACTAAATACTGAAACTACAGGGGATTCCAGATCTAATTGATCCAGCGGTTGAACAATTTCTTGGATGGATAGATCTGCCAGTTCTTCTAAATTTTCCACAAGAATTGAATCACTAGTGTATGAGGGTACTTTCTTGGAAGTTGGAATTCTAAGTAACGTAGGAATAACTTTTAACCCCCCAATTTTCTTGATGTATGATCTAGCATGTCTCATAAACTGATCTACTTCTTCAAATGGGACTCTGTACAAATGTTCTGATGCTTCTTCCCCAGAACCTGTCTATTCGTTTTCTTGTTCTTGTAACTCAAGAAAGAAACCTTCAGGGAAAATATTTTTTGATGATGTTCCAGTGTAATATTCCCTCAAAATCGGAATTCTTCTACCATCCATGCACGGGATGGGGGCCCTCCTTCTAGCGCTACTTCTATTGATTCCTGGGAAAATCCCAGGTACCAAGAAGTAGGCATTCTCCTCGGTGAACGATCCTAATTAGATCATACACCATTTGGTGTGGGGAATCCATTCGGTTCTCAGGTACAGATACGGTCGATTAATTTATTTATGCTTTTACTGGTTACGACCCAGTCCACCATTTATAAGATTTTGTTTAAAGAATGATATCCATGTACCTAATCTAAATATAGATATAATCTAGATCTAAAACTAAACTATTCTATCCCCGACTAGGGAGCAAATTTAGAGTTCAGAGTAATATACTATAAATTCTCAAGTCAAATAGATAACTATACCAACACAATAATCACATTCACAGTAGAAACAATACCAGAGGCAGCTCTAATATAATTAAACCATTTATTACCCTTTCAACATAGACATTTATACAGGCAAAACACATTCATGACCAAGGAAATAGTTCTAGGAGGTTTGAATAATCTCACTGTATGATGTACAGAAGCAAGCAAAAATAGTTCTACAGTAGGATTTCCACACATCCCGATTAAATCTCTACGTAGGTCCTTTGTTCCAGCAAAATGATGCTTCTTATTAGCAAAGAGGTAGATCTTTTACAACAATAGTCAAGAATTATTTCACTAGGAAAAAGTCATTTTTTGGTGCTCTACACCTCTTATTTATAGCATTATGGGATCCCGAGACTAACCTCGAAATAGAGCCACATTTAGATACATAAATCCTAACAAAATCCTATCTGGCATATTTTCCATGATCACAAAAAAAATTGGGTAAAACGCTAGAAAACACATGATGGATCAGTTTGGGAAATTTAACCACATGTACTCAGGGTTTCTTGCTCAAATTAACAATGAGAACCTCTCGAGTCAATATGCAATGATTTTCTTCATCTGTGTACCTTCACACATGGAAATATCTTACAACCATCGATCAAGACTATATCTTTATCTCAATCATCCACTGATGTAGCCTTTATCATATTTTGCAAGCGCCCATCTTGGCTTTGTGAACCATAGTACCTGCAATATACAAAGAAACCTAATGAGAGCTACATCTGAACTAGAAAACAACAAAATTCACAGTATCTTCAATTTAATGATATGCATTGATTAAAAAGATAACGACCAGTGCCCTGTCATGCAAACAATTTTATCTAATTAAGCTTCAAAATTTAAATTTTTAGTTTCCCCAACGGTTCATAGTAAAAAACCAAAATAGATATTGGATGGCTCAGATTATCTAAAAGATAAATCGGGCCTGATTTGGACCGTTAGATATTGCAGTCTTGACAACTCCTTTCCACCTCCACACTTCGAAAAACAAAAGTCAAAATTCAGAACATCAAACTTTCACGAGGTTCAAACTTTAACTTTCCGCTTCCGCCTTGTGTGAAAGGCAGAAATCAGAAGCCGGATCTTCAAATTTTTTATCAGTGAAACTTGGATTTTCTGTGTCTTCCTTTCCACCTCCGCACTTTGGAAAGTGGAAGTCGGAAGCTGGAACATCAAAATTTCATGAGGCTCAAACTTTCAATTTTGCGCTTCCGCCTTTCTTCCTCCGCCCTTTGGAGAGCTGAAATCGAAAGTTGGATTTTCCATTTTTTACAAGGTTTAAACTCTAACTTTCCGCATCCACCTTTCTCCTTTCCACCCTTCTGATTTGTTAATTTGAGCGGAAACCGTCAGGACCGTCGTATCTTGAAACTGCGAAAACCAGAAGTCAGATTTGTAACCTTAACCATAAGCGGACTTAGCTTTTTTTAATTTTCCCTTCTGCTTCTGCCTTTTCTTGGACACTGGATCTTGATCGAAGTGATTCACAGACAATGATTTATAAATCAAAGTATATTTTCTCCAACATGCCTATTTCTTGGTCACGCCTAAGTAACTTTTTCCCAGAATCACACTTTAGGCTTAGGGAAAAATACCTTCTGCTCGAGTTTCTAGGAAAGACTAAGTATGTCAGGAGGACTTAACTGAGTTGGGAAACAAGTGTTAATTAAAAAATTAGAAGGAGGGGCCCTAAAATATAAATTTTCGGGGGAAGTAGTTGCAACAACAACAAGATACAATTAGACAATTTCAAATAATTAAAAAAGTGCATGTTGATCCATTAAAATCATAATTAAAATCATAATTAAAATCACACCTATACTTGCAAATCTTTCTCTATCTGTTACGAGCCTAGCTCAGATGCAACATGCTCATCATGTCCACCTTGCATAAAATATACTATATCAATATTAAGATGTATTAAATGTGCCAATCCCTACTATAAATATGTAAATCATGATGATAAACCCAAAAGTAATGTTTAAGCACCAAAATTATATGCAACATTGACCACTGCATCCATATCATTAGCATCAATGGGTGGAGTATGGGATTCTAGGGTTTCGTTCGACACCAGTTGTAAATGTGTTCATGTAAATTGTCAGATACTTCAAATATAAATAGTTTATGAAACAATTGAACACTGTGATATAAAAAATAATAAACTTTGTGAAGAACGAGTTTGACTTACATATTGGAGTAACCCATCATCATGAAACTCTGACAAAGGCCCATAAAATATTCTTCGATAAGTTGTGCAAGGATGTGGCATGACGTGACACTCTGGACCCTCTGCATGTCAAGTGTGATCTCTAGATCTGGTAGGGTCTGGAGACCTAAGTGGATCTTATGTTTGTGATGGTCTAGCCCTAGATGTGCGAAACCCTTGGCTTACATTTCCCTCGACAACAGTCCCATGTTGAAGCAATGTATCTCCCAAATCGAATAATGCCTCATGTGTGTCATCAATCACAGGACATGTAAGAGGATATAACCGAGGGTGTTTGGTGTTTGTGGAGGTCATCACACATGATTTGGATCATTCCTCGCCTATTTCCTATCTTGGGGCATCCCATGTCCAACACCATAGAACTCTAAAGAATCAAAGTAATTTACATGTTTACCCAATATAAACTCGGCATACAATTTCCTGAGGAAATAGAATGGGATGCCTCTATTCCCATGAGGGTCTTCATCGAAGACCATGTACCAGCGATCGATTCAATTTGATTTAATATTTGGTTCAATGCACCAGTCTATAAAAATGTGTGGTTGACTAGTGGGAGGAACCAATCAAGTGCTAGGGTCCCAGAATAGTGAAAAAGTTTGTCTTTTGTTATCTTTGATTTCTCTACATCTTTGTAGCTCCGCCCAGTGGAATAGTATTTCCTATGGGAATCCATGTATGAGCTAATGTTGTACAATGCTCCATGAGCATTAGAAATTGTATTTGTAATGTTATCTAGTGCCTCTCCCAATGACCGTCTTATGTGGTCCCCCCCTCTAAAAAGTGAAGTAAAGCGTCTCAATGCATCCAAATGAGCAAGAATTTCGGAATTCCTATCGTGTTCCTCCTCCATGTGTTCGGTGTATGGACTTTGGTTTGGGTTGGGTTATCGGTGGTTTGATTTTGGAAATTTTCTTTAGGATTTGTGTTGTCTGTTAATATAAAAACAACAAATTTTAAAATGAATTAATAATTCATTCTTTGTTTTAATTAAAATGTTATGAAATTAAAACATAAAATCAAAATAATTCTTGCCTAATCCAAAACCAAAAAATCAAATCAATTATTTCCTAATCCAAAACCAAAAAACTAAAGCAATTCTTACCTTCCATTGCATTCAACCTTGTCAATGTCCTCCCTCAAAATGTGCCCTCCAAATCACATGCAAGCTAAATCGCCTTCCCGATATATCTCCCTTCTGTTCTTCGCGGCCTGCAATGCAAAATAAGCAAATAGAGGCTACAGGACTATTTTTTTTATTTAAGTTTTACAAATCGCTCTTGCGATTTGTAACTCTTTCAAAACACATGTGTGATATATCACACTTGCGATATAGTCTAACCAACTTTTGCTTCGGTTTTAGGCTCGGGTTTTTCCGAACCAAACCATCAATAACACATATGCGTTATGGATTTCATTTTCGGACTTGCATTTTGGATTTATATAATGGCACTAAAAAGTGGAACCATCTTTGTGCACGTGCCCTTATTCATAAGTTAAGATCACATAGAAACAAGGTAGAAAGTGGTAGAACATTGAAAGTTATAGTATGTATTTGTGTTGGAAACTTGATTTACAAAAAGTAGAAGTTATGAATATAAAAAAAAATCCCCACGATGTCTCGTCTAGATCTCAATATCCAATGTTAACTCTACAACGAGCAGAAGGTGAGAATATGAAATTATATCTACAAGATTATTGATTAGGGTCTTTATCTCCAATCTTGATTCACGATATGTGTTGAAAACATTATGGATGCTTAACTAATTTGAAGATCATGATTGAAAGAATCAATAATCTTAAGGGATGGTTCAATTGATATATGATATCAAGCTAGGGTTTGAATTGGTGAAAATACACCATAAAATCTAACATCCAAACACGGAAAGAACTTTGTAAGAGGTGACAAACTCTAGGTTGTAGATTGTCCCAATAAGGTGATGTCTAGAAGTAGTTGAGCCTAAAGAGAAAAAAGGAGAAGAAACTATCAAACTAGGACATGTACAATAGTCCCTTAAAACCATTGGATGGACCTAGGAGTGCAAGTCTTGAACATAATGATGTTGTGAATAGTGTTTCAAAATAAAAGTTAAAGAATGCTTCTTAATTGTAAAATTAAGTTGATGTGGTGGTTCAAGTGTATTATGGATACGATACTTTGTGTTATATTTATTTATCAAGTAATTGTACTCAATGAATTCAATTGGACTTTTTAATAATGTTGATAATTTTGATCAACAAAGAACAACAATCTGTCTTGTTCAGATTAGAAACTATTGTACCAACGCATTTAGAACCAGAAGGAAATGAGATATTACATGTGTATGTAATCCCGGCAGAGGAACCGTGATGCTATCATCTCAGTGCATATTGATGAGGATGGGGTTCCATTATAAAATAAAACTTGTTGTCGATAGATTTAGAAATCAAATTATCTTATGAGCCATTGACAATGACATAAGTAGTAAAGAAATGGTGAGATGGATGTGCATGTATGATAAATAGATTATCTCGATCGTCTGAGGGAGTGTTTTGTAGTAGCAAAGTACTTTACTGAGTCCATTTAACACTTGATAAATCTAGTAGAAACCTTAATGGGAGCATCATTGTCTTCCTAATGATAGATTGTGCAACCAAAGTGTTATTTTTTAACAAAAAATATTCAAACTTATCATGTCCTCGTTTATTATAATAGCTAGTATAAGTAAAAAGATGAGAATAATAAGCAAAAGAAGATTATGAGTTCAAATATGGTAGCACAATTGGTTTTGATGGGCTTTTTTTTAAATGGCCACCCAAATTTGAACCCTTTAAGATATGGGACAGAATTTTTAACAACACTTTCCAATCTCCTTTCAATCTGTCCTCCCTCTTTCCGATCTCCTTTCAATCTGTCCTCCCTCGATATCGGTGTTCGTCTCGGCACACAAACTATATGGTAATATCAGCCAAAAATGGTTATTGAGTGATCTCGGTCCAAAAAGGGTTTCATAGCCTTGTCCTTCAAAAAGCAGAAGCATGGGAAACCTTTAGAGAATCCGTTCCACAGATTCCCGAATACCTGCGATCCATCGATTTACGAGGATTTCTGTTGGATCGAACCTGTCGTGGAGAGAACAGCTGCAACCTGACTTGTTTGCAGTCCCACCAATGCCATTAAGTAGATCAAACGCAAACCATTCTAAGTCCACGACTGCTGGTTTATGAGAAAAATCACAGGTCGATCTTGACAATAGAAAGCGATCGAAAGTAAAAGAGGTTTGGTAGAAATCGCTCTCTCACCAAACCTGTGAATTTGACATTATGTGGAAGATTCACAATAGAAGATATTCTTTCCTCTCGTTGTTGTTTTTTACTTATTTTTAAATTATGATTAGATCGTCACATTCATTAGCAACGAAGTAAAAACCATATCATTTTCAATAAAAATCTTAAAATAAAAATACAAAGGAGTTTGGTATTACTCTCAACAATGTCAATAGATCATCACATTCTTAACAATGTCAATAGATCATCACATTCACGAGCAACGAAGTCAAAACCATAGAAATTGGAAAAAGAAAAGAATTTGGTAGTAATTTATAAAAAAATAAAATAAAAAAGACTTTGGTAGTACTTTTGATGTAAGTGGTTCCTAACCGTGGTTTCAAGTTTTACTGAACATAAAGCTTAATGCTCAACCTCATTCAATATATAATTGGTGCAAATGGAATTTTTACCAATAAATAGTTTGGAACATTAGAACATGAAACATAGGAGAAACACTTATAAACTTAATTATGAGCATATAAAATGTATTCAAAGATAAACAAATTTAGACTTAGGAATTTTTGGGCAAATGCCCCAAGAAAAACCCCAATGGGAAAGCCTTTGTGGGAGTGTGATTTTTGTTTCTTCTTTGAAATATATAACAATAATAAAATTAACAGTAAAATGTAACTTATCTCGACCCTTGAAGACAATTTTCAGCCTTGCAAACAGAGACTAAACTATCTCAAATTATGTTAACACAACCACCTCAAAACTTGTGCTCAATTTTTGTACATGGACTATATATTATAGTAAGTACGTATGCCCTAAAATTTGTGCATAGCATAGTTTCCAAACTTCTTCGTTTTTGTGCCAATCACAACAGTATAAAAATGTCCTCAAAATTCGTGTTATCACACCCTTGAAAATTGTGCCCTTTGTGCTATAGGAAAACTATATGGACTTCATACGTATGGACTCATTTAATGTTGCAGTTCTCAAAAATTGTGCCACCATCCTTGGGATTCGAGATGTTTTACTTCACCTCAATTTTTTGTGCCTCTCTCCTCCATTTTGATGCCATTCTCAATGTTGTTTGACTGCCTAGGTATGTGTGCTAGTCTCTTTCTCTCTCTCCTGAATTCAACCTCCTCTCCAATTGCTCATGGAATGGAGTGAAGTGCCTTTCGAATGTTCCCTTTTTCTTTTTGTTTTCTCACCCAAGATAGTTGAATGGTCACAAGATCAAGGGAACACATTGAATCTTGTTATTTTAGATCAATGAATGAGATTAAATCACTTTTTTCTCAATAAATAATTAATTTCACTCAGCTTTCCATTAAATAAATAAAAAGTAACTTTAAGGCTCTATAGTGAAATTAATTCCACATCTCATGAAATTAATGCAAGGGTCATGTAAATTTTCCGATTTTAGTGACTAAGGCACAAAATCACTAGGGGAACAATTTCCTAGGTTAAAAATCAACACTTCCTCTTACTGAGGAAGGCATTCTACACCACTCTCAATTGCTCCTCTTTGGACATAGTCTCATATGAAGTGGTACATGATCTCAATGTGCTTCGACTTGTCATGAAATACTAGATTCTTAGAGAGTTTGATGCAACTCTGATTGTCACAATAGATAATTGTAGGCCTAAGCTCTTAACCAAGAAAACCCATCAACAACTGGCAAAGTGGAAAGGCCTCACAACTAATTTGACTAGCTTCCATGTACTCTTCCTTAGTAAAACTCAGTGCAACTAAAATTTTCTCCCGAGCGAACCACGTTAGTACTATAGATTAAAAAATAAAACAACATCCAGAAGTTCTCCTCCATTTTGTCACACATCCTAGAGCCCAATATGAGTAAGTGTAAGCAACCATCCATCCATTCTCTTGCAGTCCAAACCATAATATACCATACCTGCAAGATACATGAGCATGTGTTTTATAGCTACCCAGTAGACTCTCATCGGCTCAACCATGTATTGTCTGAGAGTGTTCATATCCAAACATAGCTCTAGCTAGGTGTTGACCAGATACAACAATGATCCAATGAGCTAACGGTATAAGGTCAGATACACCAACTCACTCTCAGAATCATTTAGCTTCTTCTAGTTGGTGATAATAGATGTAGACATAGGCCTATAATCCCTCATCTGAAATCTACTTAGAATATCAACTGCATCCTTTCCTTGCACCAGAAATATATGTCCAAGCTCCTTCCAAACCTATAATCCAATAAAATAATTCATTATCCCAATATCCTTCATCTCATATTCTGAAGTAAGATTTCCCTTGCACCCTGCAATGAGTCTCTCTATACCTGTAATGAACAAGTTATGCACATAGAGAAGAAGAATGAGAGCATCATCATCAACTAGAATGTAATAAATATTTAGATCTACCTCACTCTTCTAAAATCCCATCTGCAGCAAGTAAGAATATATCATGGAGTACCAATCTATGGGAGCTTGCTTCAGTCCATACAAGTAATTATTCAACTTGTAAACATAAGAATCTCTCTCTTGAATCTAAAATCCCCATGGTTTCTCAACATGCACCTCTTGCTATAAATTCCCATTGAGAAATCTAGTCTTCACATCCATTTGGTGGATATTCCAATCCATCTCTACTTCAATGGAGACCTCTTCTATGATTGAAGAGTAACGAGTGACCAGTCCAAAGGTCTCTTCATAATATACTCCCTCTACTTGTGAGAACCATTCCGCAACAAAACAATCTTTGTACTTATCCAAACTGTCATCCATAGGATAATTGATCTTGTAAAGCCACCAAGAAGTCACAAATGACTTCTCCTCTAGTCTCAATACAATATGCCACACATGATTCTTCATGATGGAATGATACTCATCTATCATGGAATCTCTTTACACTTGATGCTAGGATTCCTCCTCAAAATTAGAAGGCTCTTACTCATGAAGACTACTAGCCATATCCATGTAACTACAAAATATCTCAAGAAATATACTCTCCCAAACTTGTCTCTTGGGATTCCCCACTCACTCTTAAGATTCCTTGAAGGCATCCTAAAGCCATTTTAGATTCCTCGTCCCTGAATTAGAATTAGGTGGGGGGACTACTCCTACTCATCTACATCTCTTGACTACCTTGAAGATGTATCCCCAAGGTCAGAGACACTGTGGCCCACGGGGACTTCACTTAGTGAACCTCTCACATAGCACGTGCAATCATGGGATATTAAAGAACACCCTTAATTTCCAGAGATATTGACCCAAACTCTTTTTGTTGAAACCCCCTCCCAATACTTAAAACCTCCTCCCTGCCCCTTTTTATACCTCAATCCTTATAAAACACCCTACCCACCCCCACCTTCAACCCCTCATCCCCCTCAATACCTGCAATATATTGGTTCAATTTTTGATAATTTAAAAACCCACAATATGAACTAACGTGATAGGATATTGGTCAAGAAGGGAAGTCCCGGTACTGTCGCTAATGAAGTAGGAATTAGTGTACCAAGTGAAGGAACTGGTGAACCTACAACTGGAGAACCTAAAATTGTACCCAATAAACCTATACATTGTGTTCCTAAACCTGAAGCACATATAACCTATGGAGTAGTCTCCCTATATACCTATGACCCTACACTCTATGAAGCTGGACTCAATGTTATCACCTAAAGTGTGGAATCCTACCACTCCCCTTACTCCAAATCCCAATACTTCCTGAAGGCTCTCTCCTCGTCAAATCCCACCTCCCTCATCACAACAATTCTTCTCTATGAAGGAATACATATGTTAAGGCCTTTGAAATCTCATCATACCCCACAAAATTTCCCTTTTTATTGTGGGATCCAACTTTGTCCTATTCTCTAAATGGACACAAGAGTAAGTCAAACAACCAAATATCCTAAAATGGCTAGGCTTAGGATTCTTCATGAAAAATCCTACTAAGGATTCATACACCCCAAGTCTCTATGAAGACTCATGTTCTGAATATATACAATGGTACTGCAAGCCTCAAACAAAAGAAATAAAGGTTTACTCTAATCATGAAGCATCACTCTCTCTACTCCCACAATTTCCTTTTTCTTCCTCTCAACAAACCCATTATGTTGTGGGATATATGGAACTATCAAATTTATCTTGAGCCCCTCTTGTGTACAAAACTCATTGAATGTAGTGGAGGTATACTCACCCCCTTTATCTAAACTCAATATTCAAATCCTCCTCCCAGATTTGGTTCTGCACAAGTGCTTTGAACTCTTGGAACCTTTGCAACACTTCTTCTAATTTCGTGCTCTTCATAAAGTAATTCCAGGTCTTCCTGGAGAAGTGATCAATGAATGTGACATAATAATCAAAATCCAGTGATGAAATAGAGAAAACAAGACCACATAAATCAGTGTGAATCAAATAAAGTACCATTGTCGATGTATTTTCATTACTTGGAAGAACAACCTTGGTGTAGTTCACAAGAGCATGCCCCATACACACATCACTTTTATCTATGTTAAACTCAAGAAACCCAGTCATCATATCTCTCAATATCTTGGGATCTTGATGGTGCAAGTGGGCCATCCTCCTATGATATAACTTGCATATATCACAACTGTTGTTGCTACTATGTGTTGCAAACATGAAGAGACTGAAATAATAGTTTACATAGTTTCCCACATATGACTCCAATTATAATATATGTATATGTACTCGATCCCTTGCGATAAATGTGTACATTGCCATCAAGAAAGTACACTTGAAATGCCCAATCCTAGATCATGGAAATTGGTAGAAATTTCTTATTTATCCCAGGGACATACAAGATATCCCTTGTTGTCATGGGGTTAATTTAATCCCTCTAAAAGGTAACGGTCTTTCACCCAAGTTCCCTGAAAAAGAGTATCATCTTATAACACCACCTCTAGATCCAGACTTGATATGAAGGTGATAGGATCTACTAACACTTGAATTTGCATGTGAGTTCTTAAACCAATTAACTTGTAAAAAGGCTTGAAATAAAAATCTTATGAAAGGCCCACAAATAACTGAGAGAATATAAATGAACAAATAATGCAAACCATAAGAATGTGGACAACATATGATAACGAAGTTCATCCTTGATGGACTATGTCTCCGGGTCCAGCTCCAATGAGGACTGATCTTATTAGCCTTTGAAATGCTTGAACAAGTACGAAATGACTTCTTCAAAAAAACTACAAAGAGACTTAGGATTCAAAAATAAAGTCCTCTCACTCTCCAAAATCTCCCAAGAGTGGCTAAAATTCCTCTTACAAAATGAGCAAATCTTACAAAAATCCTTTACAAAGACATAATGGAATTATACCATTCACTCTTCAAAAACGTTATAGGCCTTCAAATAGCAAAATGCTTTGTTTAAAAAGACCAATGTTTCATAACTTAACCCCAAATTGAATGATATTTACAAATATTTTATCCCAATTAAATGGGTTAAAGATCCATTTTTAAATGGATAAAATATATGCTAAATCACCATAAAATACACATTCTTTTGAAAAAAATATCAAAGAAATCCAAACTAATATATATATATATATATGTGTGTGTGTGT
>LPNX010900696.1:206219-259617 GCA_001517045.1 Pseudotsuga menziesii
AATCCGATCCCAAATCAACTTAAAACAATTTTTTTCGTATCCCTTAAAATGAGGCATCTTTGGTGTAATAGATAGAGTGTTGACATTCTGTGATCAGGAGTTCACGGGTTCAAACCCATGGACATATTTGTATATCATGATTTTGTTGGCATATGGTAATATGGTAGTGTATATGTGTTGGCTCATTGGGATCCAACGCTGTTATGGTTTGGATACAATGAAAGGAATACAATACACATGGGGTCGAGAGCTTATCCCTCAGTTCCCCCCTTTTTTGAAATGAAAATCCAAACAAACTTAAATAGTAGTGGAGAACGATAGGGCTAAGAAACAACAAGTGGAGGGCGTGGCTAGGAGCATATTGTGGAAGATTTGGTAGAGGAGAGGTTGGGGGTTCGATCCTCCCCGAACACAATATTTTTTGTAAATAAAACCCTTATGTGAACAAATCATACTTCCATGTGGAGTGTTTTCATTGGTCCACATAAGCTCCATACCTACCACTTGGACTACCACATGTCCTGATAACTCAACACTATACTGCCACCTAGACCGCCACTTGGAATTTCACTAGACTACCAACTTAGAACTATAGTTACACCTAGATTGCCACTTGTATTCTACATCATCTTTGTACACATCACATGTCACCCTTGTGGTGGTACCATTTGGCACCATTTTTTGTCCAACTTTACATGTTTTGCCTAAATATCAGAACTTAATAACTTTCACGTCTGGAGTCTATTTTGCGCAAAACAAACGTCACCATAAATATCTCGTCCAAATCTATGCAACTGCAAGTTTTTATTCACAATTTTATGACTTAATTTTGATCTAATTCAGATATCCACCTGGATCAAACCTTCCCACTGAAAATATTTTGGAACACCAAAATTATGAATCATTCATAGTTCAAGTGAGGACATGTTCATCTCAGTTAACCTGTATCATTTTTCCATTCTTCCTGGAACCTATACATTTGACATATCATAATAAAAATCAACACTACATTGACATTGTTGAGTACATTAATCCCATTTTCAACCAAATTTACCTTCAATATTTTTGAATCCAACCATACACTATTGATCAATAGAAGGTTGAATATACAAATTTAACATATGAAAGAGATTGTACCCATATCATGATTATGTTTTATCATATAAGTGCTATCAACCATAATAGGGGCATTATGGTGCAACGACACTTCTTCATGCTTAGGATTCTTTTCTTCCTTAAATTGGATAGACATAAGTGTCAAATTCCGACTTGCATTAGCCACCATTTTCAATTGTTGTGTATTTCCCAGCAATCTATAATTTTTAAATGAATGCGAATGTACTATATACTCAATTCCGTATTTAAACAAATGATATTGATTATGTTCTCTATAGAAAATTTCCATTCGAGCATATAAATATGGGATACCCAACACAATTCCACAAATATCTAGTGGAACCACATCAAATTATACTTCATCTACAAACTTGGATGTTATTGCAAAATTTAGATCAGATTGTTTTGTTAATTATAATATTTTATCTTTGCATACCCAACCTAATGGGTAAGTTTTCATATGTGGTTTTTTTGTTAATCCCAACTGGTTAACTACTTCTTCTGAAAAGAGATTAGCTTGGGATCCACTATCTATGATTGTGTCGATCTTAGTTTGTTTTGTAATTGCCCTTACATGAAACAATGCATTTCTTTTTCTATCCTTAGAACTAACATGATCTTTAGAACCAAAAGCACATGAGGAACCAATGTGAGAATAATTACCAACAATAGCTTTACCATTCACACCTATGATTATTATCTTTGTTTTTTCCTCAGAATTTGATCCAAGGTCCTCAACGATAACCATGGCCTTTTTATTCCCTTTTTGATCCTTAAACCACTTCGGTTTCAATATTGGATGTAGCTTCCAACAATTCTCTTCATCATTCCCATCTCTTTGGCAATGCGAACATGAAATCTGTGTATCTTCTTTCTTCATGGTAACTAGATGCTATCTCTTCCATTTGTCCTTTCTTTCTTTCAAATGACTGGATTCAAGTGAGGAAAATTTATCATAATCATTCTTTCATTTGGATTCAATGCGTGTATCTTGCACACATGCCTCATCAAGGTTAGTAGGATTAAACCTAAGTATTGTATGACACAAATAACTATGTAAGCCTCCAATAAACTTGAGAAGAGTTTCTTGAGTGTAAATAGGTATACCCAAAATCAAAGCTCTCTTTTTGAATTCCTGAGTCTATTATTGTATAGTCTAACTTTTACCTTGCATTAAGTTATGCCAATCCATCATGGATTGCTACATGTATCCCAATGGGTATAATTTCTTCTTTAAGATAACAATAAATTCATACAAGGAATTTTTTTTTTACCTTTTGTAAGGAGGCCTTCCTGTGTCTTACTTTCGCACCAAATGAGTGAGGTGACTCCAATACTGAGAGTAGTGAAATGAATATTTGCACTATCATCTACAAGGTTCTGCATCTTGCAATACACCTCAATCTTCTTGATCCCATAATCTATATTTTATGCGTTAACTTCACCATTATATGTAGGAAAATCAAATTTAATATCAAGTTTCAAATAAGGTAAATTAGACTTATCCTTCTTAGGTTGTTTCTTTGGATTTGAAGAAATAGTATTGGAAATTTAAGAAGAAGAAGAAGAAGATGGATAAAAAGGATCACAAGGGTCTCCTCCTTCTCCCAAAGCATTATTTGAAACAACCCATTAGATTCCCTTTCCAAATTCATATGTTGAGATTGTAGTGTGCATAAACAATAATGATAATGTAGTCATGGGACATGATCGTGCAATCAGTTACTACATGGAGTGGCAGGGTGGCGGTGGGAAATAAATACAAAAGGGTGGTGACATATTCATTCGATTGGAAAGGCGGTGACATATTCATTCATGATCAGCACTAAATGGCCTACTTTGACTATCAAACCGATCGATGATGGTGTCCCTGATCACATGGATTAATAAATTTGACAAGCCTTAATCAAACAGAAATATCGAATCTATCCATACCATAATTACTTCAAATTAGTAGGTGGGAAATTGGTCAGATTATCGACTCCATCATGTTTCTTTGAAAATGTAGCAAAGCTGTTGAAATTGGCAATGTGAGAACACTTTCCAATCCCGTTGAAACCTCCCTCAGATCATCTTGCATCACACATTCTAATTGGTCCCGAGGAAATATGACGATTTCCATGAATGACTGAAAAAAACTGGAAATATGGTGGTGGGAGAGAGGAGAGACTGACAGTGTTTCATCCAAGAGATTGGTGAAATTTCATAAAAAAAGTCGGTGAAATTTCGAAGGAAAAGTTGGTGGAGTTTTGACAAAGAGCGATAATATTGGTGGAGTTTCATAAAAAAGTCGATGGAATTTCGGTGGAAAAGTTAGTGGAGTTTCAGCAAAGAGTGGTAAGATTAGTGGAGTTTCATAAAAAAATAGATAGAAAAGATGGTGGAGTTTCAGAAAAAACTGGTAAGAGTGGCGCAGTTTCAACAAAAAGTTGGAAGAATTTCGGCAGAAAATATGGTGGAGTTTCGAAAAAAAGCAGTAAGATTGGCAGACTTTTAGCAAAACATTGGAATAATGTCGGCGGAAAAGTTGGTGTAGTTTCAGAAAAAATTGGTAAGATTAATGGAGTTTCACCTGGATTAGAATCCAACGATGCCCGAATGAAATTCAATAGCATTTTATGTATGCAGCAATTCGCCTCACCAATCATTTCCAACAATCTATAGATGACCAGTTATCATCTTTGCAATCAATTGGCCCATTACAACTACTTATTTTCTTCTTGGTTCCTTCACATCGGTCTCTGCACACAATTCTTACACAAAACCCATAAATCCGACCTGTCAAAAAATTATTGAACCATCTATCAAACTATACAAAAAAAGAACGAGAAATGACACATTTATTTATATACAACTTCGTGGAAGATATGCAAAAGATTAAAGAGTTTCAGGAATAGGAGGAGACACCTATTCTTGTACCAGTTGAAAATTTGCATTAGAAGAAACATGAGAAGAAAATACATCCTTTGAGAGTGGCTTATGGTAGATTTGCAGCCGATGACCATTAGAAAATAGTGGCATTTGTTGTTCATCAATCGTTGTCAATTACACATTTCCGTTATCAAATACCATGTCCACTATGTATGGACCCAACCATCTGGTGCACAACTTCCCCTTAAAATCCCACATGAACCATGAGTCATATAATAAGGCCCATTATCCTTCATGGAACATGATTTTCTTGATAAACCTATCATGCCACTAATTCATAAGGAGAGAACCATGTGGTATTGTGCCATATAGATCGGGATTCAACTTTACGAGATACAAACTGTGGTCCCCCATCTGTGACTATTTCCTTGGGCACCCCAAAGCGAGTGAAGATTTATTCAAATAGGAAATTCACAGCATCCTGATTAGTAGCTCTCAATAGGGTTATGGCCTTCACCCATTTAGTCAGATAGTCTATGTAAACCAGAATGTAAACTTTTTGTTTTGAAGGAGGGTTAATAGGTCATGCAAAGTCTAGGGCCCATCTATCAAAAGGTTCAACCACAAACTGTGGTTGAAGTGGCATCTCATCCAATCTATTACGCTGACCCATCCTTTCAAAACTGTATTAGGATTTCAATTCCTAATGTGTGTCTCCACAAGTGTTTCAACAGGTATTTCAACATGTGTTTCAACATGTGTTCCAGCATCCTCAAGAACAAGGATTGTTGTATCGATTGGTATTTCCACCCGTTCAGGGATTCTTTCTTCATACATAGGAGATGGAACATCCTCAATGACAATGGGTTCCACCACCCTCCCAGAGCGTACATGTAATTCATTGCATGGTATAGGGGTGATAGAATAAGATGGCATGTTAAATGGCTCAATTTGCTACACTGCCTTATTGTTGGGGTTAGGATTAGGTTGAGAAGGGAGTTGAGGTCGTAATGGTCTGTCAATTGGTACAGATTTAGCACGGAGTTGCAGTTGTGTCTGCTGAAATTGTGGGAAAGTGAATTGATTCCATCGGTAAGGATTTCTCTAGTTTGGGGACCAATGAGTTGGTTGATTTGGTTGTGATGAGGATGACATCCATGTTGTGGGATATTTCATTGTATGTTGAGTGGATGGGCGCATGGTTAAATTTGTTCTTGCTTGGATTGAAATTTGGGATGGTTAGAATAAACACACGCATTAATGATGTGGGAGGGTTTCTAGACTCAAACATGACTGACACTAATAATTTGGGCATAAAAAACCATACATATATATTAAATAATATGATGCATAGGCCCAATGTTGAATTTTTTTAATTTTATTTTGCTTGGACTGAAATTTGGCATGGTTAGACCAGACACATGAATTCACATTGTTGGATGGTTTCTAGACTCAAACATGATAGACACTAACAATTCGAGCATCAAAACCCATACCTATAAATTAATTAATGTGTTGCAGGGGGCCAACGTTGAAATTTTTTAAATTTGTGATTGCATTGATTGAAATTTGGCATCATTAGACTATATGCACACATTGGTAGATATTCGGTTTTGTACTAATATTAGAGGTTTAAATTAACCTTCAATATTAATACATTCTTTAATCACATGTGACTTAAATAGGGAATATTTGTCTAGGAAGTTTTTATCGTCGTCATTTGAAGTTTTTTCTTACAAAATACTTATGAGGTACAAAGTCACAGGAAGGGAAGGGATTATGGTTAGGTCTAGGAATGTTTGGGTTAAGGTTAGGGGTATGTGTTTTTGTTATGCCATGATTATGGCAATGTAGTTAGGAAAATGAATTAATATTAAGGAGTATTTGTTTTATATCAAGTTAAAGGATATGGAGTTTGGTCATGTCATGGGGGTTAGGAGTTAGGTATTTATAATTTATATATATTAATATTAGGGGTCAAGTTTGAATGGTATTCAATGGTAACACTTAAGGTTTATTTGGTTTTAGGTGGGGGGTATATATTAGAACTTGGTCATAGTTAGAGGGTATGTATTTTAAGGTGGGGGATAAGGGTCACAAGTTATGTAGTTAGGGATAAAAAGTTAAGGAGTTTCGCTTGGTAGGGGTTAAGGGATACAACAAGTAGATTTGAACATGGGAACTCTATTACTACATCCGATGAAACCCAAAAAAAATGAATTTGTCGTCGTATTTTTTGTTCAAAGTTTTGGATTTCGTTTGGGTTTAATTATGCATATAAAATTTGATCTTATATATGAAGGTGGTCAAATATTTGATGTTATATCTCATTTTTTGTTCAATGGAATATATCGAAATAATCATTCATGGTGTTCTACAACTTGACACGATGACCATATAATCCCACTTGTGGGCTAATGATTCCCTATGTAGGAAATGTATGATAAATTGGGGTTTTGCACATTGTCTATGGGGTCACATGCATGGGCTTAACCCATGGATGAATATAAGTGACATACATACCCCCTAATCCAAAACATGTATCTCTAGGTACATACCCTTTATCCCCTTATCCCTAACTACATACCCCTAAACCCATTATCCCTAACCTCGACACTAGCTAACTCCCTACACAAACTCCTCTTTTAAGATAATAGTTGGTTAGGGGTTGGAGGGTTCTACGAAAAACCGTGACTATAAAAACCTAGTCTCTACCCATAATCCCATTAAAAATTATCCCAAATTCCGTACCACAAAAAAAATCTTAAAATCATGTAGTCTATATATCTATTTACATATGATAGATATAATTTTAAAACCCTACCTATCTATTTATGAAATGTATAGAAAATATGGATGTATTTTTTTACTATTTTGTGTCATATTCTCTTAAGATCCATTCTTATAGTATATTCCTAATTGTTTAGGGGTTATAGGGTTAAGGAATAACCTTAGTTGTGAATCCCTAACCTATACCCATGCCCCCTAATTGTGAGCAATTAAATTCTATCCATACCCAATAACTATGAAACTTAAATCTCTACCCATACAACCTAACTATGAACCCTTAGCTACTAATAAATATTAGAGGGTTTTATAATATTATTACATGGCACTATACGACAATGCGGAGTAGAGGTTTACGCATGCGTTTAATTGATACATCAAATTCCATTCCAACACCATGCATAGATAACTAGTGCTCACGGGGTTCCAATACCTATCTAGAAGTCGAGTTTGATAGGGGCTCCAACACTCTTCTTTGGGAGGATTTAGATTGAGCTGCAAAACTCCAGCTTCCCTCTCACCAAAGCTCATAGAGGTCAAACATTTCACATAAAAGGTGGATCTAGGAGGTAGTAGAGGTGTTCATGGAGGTCGTGGATGAGGTCAAGTAGTTCACAAAGGAGGTTGAGGAGGCCTATTATTTTATAGAGTAGGTTGGGGAGTCCAAGGAGTTTGCAGAGGTCACCATGAAGTTCAAAAAATAGTTCGAGTAGGTCGAGGAGTTAACATAGGAGGTTAAGGTGGTTTGAGGATTTCATAGAGGAGGTCTAGGAGGCTGAGGAGGTCAAAGAGGAAGTCAAGGAGGTTATCGAGGAGGTTGAGAATCCAAAAAGGACACAATGCCTCCAAAATCGATCAGTACCCACACTTACTTCACTTGAAATTTTCAAGTTTGACAAAAAAATTTATAGAGTTTGGTTGTACGGCATTTTTTTGTGAAATGCGCCTTTAATTATTCATGAATCCTCATTTTTCGATTGTCAATATGAGCACAATCATCAATCATTCAATATTTTGAAAGGAGGTAGATAAATTAATGAATATGTCCTATGTTGGGTTTCTAGGTTTATAGATTAGGTTTTTAGGGTTAGATTAGTGCTTATTGGGAAATATTGCATTTCTATAGTTTCTAGGACTAGATTAGGTCTCTAGGGTTTCTATGGCTAGATTAGGTTTCTAGGTATAGATTAGGAATAGGGAATTTAGAGAGAGTGAATACTACAATTATTTATTATCAAAATTAAACAAGGAGAATGACACTGTATGACTCCCTCAACAACTACCCTCACACCTGGTTGTTGTTGTTGAGGAGAATGAGAATTAAGGAAAAGTGGTCGTTGATATGTATGGATAATTTTTCTACATATTACTATGGTACAAAAGAGTAAAATGGCATGTTGTATGCACTCCCAAGTAAGATGTTCTAGATTAAGATTGTGTACATTATAACCATTAGTTACCTATTGGTCATTATATATACCAAGGTAATTAGATTTTTTAAACAAAGTAAGTAACCCCTTTTTTTGTTTCTAGTTACTTATGCAAACCTTGCATAACATGAGAGACTAGACAAACAAAAAGACAATTATGTACTGAGTATTATTTATGTACAACAATTTTCCAACTATTCATTGGTAGAAACTAGAATTCACTTGAGGCATTGGAGGAAACTTAACCTTGCACTAAAAAGGGTTTAATGCTCTCTCTTTATATTTATATAAAAGGAAATAAATAAAAACCAAAATGCTCTAAATACAAAATAAAGGTGGCGTACCATATGATTTATTTGAAATAAATAACTAATTCATTGCTAATACAAACAAGTATTCACTTGATCCATTATGCAATTTAATCTTGCATTGAAAATGGCTGGATGCTCTCACTTGATCATCATATTTAAAGAACGGCATGAACCAAATGCCTCAAAATAATCAATAAAAATTAGGAAACACTTGTGACCATAGAGGAATTGGTGGGTTAATGACCACATAGATCACCATGCACATGCTACAAGGTGGTGTTGCATACAAAGAAGCACATTTGCAAAATATCAGATGGTGCTTTTTGAGAATTTCCTTTGGATAAACACCATCTTAGCCAGAAGTGAGAGGAAGTTTGAGCATCATCATATGATTTCATAATTGTTGAAGTGAAAAACATTTTCCATGTCTAAATTTCTTGTGCCAAGTAGGTTTGTTGGCATGTGAAAGGTAACGATGGGTCAATGGTTTAGCTAAATGTACAATATGTTAGACTAAGGAATTCCAGTTTAGAATGATTTAGTAGGTGATGTTAAGGTAGTAACTATTCGATCCTTGTACTTGGTTATGGATCCATCAACTACTAGCTTGGTATTATAGATGCATTTACACCAAACTAGATTTCTCCCAGGAGGTAAGGAGACAAGATTCCAATTTTTTTATTCTTGAAGTGAGTCAATCTCATCATCCATGGTTTACTTGTATCTTGGTTCATGCCAAGCCTCCTTATGGGGCTGTGGATTTGACCCCATCATCATGAAGCACCTCTCAAGGAGAAGTGGATTTGAATGGCAGAGTGTAAGGGTTTCATCTCGATATTGGGATTTTATTCTTTTTATATCATTCTGGATACCCAACACTATTACTAGCTACTTCAATGAGATTTCATTTGATTGGGATTAGGTGTTGGATATAGATCTTTGTTTAACATTGGAATTGGAGATAAAGAAGAACACTACATTATGAGGTGGTTATCGTATGTGGTCTTGTTTGAATGAGAAGTGGATATACCTTGGGAGGACTAGCATTGGGAATCATAAGGAAGGGCACTTGACTATGTGAGAGTTTGGACCACTTAACATGCCTTAGGATTATGAGTACTAAGGACCCTTGGGTTAAGGGGGAATTGTTTTTTCTGAGCTCTATCATGCTTTGTGCTTGGTCATTCTTAGAATTTGTTGTATAATTTCTTGGTAATTCTCTAATATGAATTATGCATACCTAACTGTTGGGAAATAGGGCAGACCCGGGTTTAATCCTTTTATGTCACACCAACAAAAGACCCACAGTGTTGGCCCTTTCGGCAACAACCTGCGCACAGGTTGCAGTCTCACCCAAAACAGCAATGGGGTGCCGCAGAATCAGGTTTTTGCAAGCAGAGAGGGATATTACTGTACCTTAGCCTTTAATAAACTTATCAACAATTACACAGCTTTGTCATTCACTTATATACAACTTCGCAGATAGATAAACAACCGTGACTTGCTTAACCCACTACAGGGAATTCACAGCAAAGCTTGTTATTAGCAGTGATCTAAGTTATCAAATGTATACAGTTATTAATGCATAAAAGATAATGGAAAGAGAAACAACACAAGAAACCACAACACCAGATATAACATGGTTCACCCCCAGTGTAGGGGCTACGTCCACAAACTGTGTTTTATTCAACTTGCTACAAAACCACAGTTTGATCTGTGCACTCAGCTACAGATCCCTTCAGTCCCTAACAGCCACGCACACAGCAGCAGGCCTCTGCGCACACAGCTACAGATCTTTCCTCAATCTTCTTACAAAACCCTCTGCGCACACAGCTGGGACTTAAACTTTCCTTACATAATCAACCTTAGCTTCGCCTTTATTTTCTTTACATCAAAAAGCCTAACTTTTTCTTATTTACAAAAATTCCTATTTATACATCGTGCTATTACAAAACCATGGCTTCGAACCATGGGCACCCAAAACCCTAAACCCTGTATTTAAACCATGGGTTTATTACAAAAAGGGGTTCTGACTTACCCCAATACCCCTAAGACTATTTTGACCCATAACTCTGCTTACAAACAACTGCGGAGTTAGAAAAACTAATAATCCTTATGGTACGCGTCCCAACAGGCCCCTAAGACTCACTAGTGGCCCGTCCCAGGACACTCTACGAGGGATGTGGTGGGAGAATCTTCTGCGTGAGAGTCTGGAAGCGAATGGTGAGGTTGTGTAGTATATCATCAGCGGATTTCTCCTTTTCCACCAATTTATGTAACACTGAAAATGATTATGTGTCAGCCCGTTCCTGCGCAAAAGTGTCATAAGTCTTCAAAAGTTTGAGCTGGCTCTCTACAGTATTGCTCAATTCTAATGCTTCATCAACTAGGGGCTATAATGCATTCTCCAGCAGCGTTACCTTCGTCCTGCAGGACTCAATCTCCTGCTAAAGTTCCTTGCTGCGCTTCACTTTAGCCATCTTTTGCATAGGTGGCAGCGTCTTGATTTCTACTCTGACTGCATCTAATTCGTCCTGGCGCAACTTGATGGTTTCCTAGATATTACCTACATCTGGATGGTCCTGTAGGTTTTCCCATGCTTCTATGCTATCTTCCATCAGTTTTGTGACGTTGGTCACATTATCTGATATCTTTGCTGCTGAAGCCTTGATGTCCCTATGGCGTTGTTCTTGGACCTTTGGTGGAGTCTCGGGAGGGATGCACAGTTGAAGTTTTGTGAGCTGGTGCTGGTGTTCTGTCTTCATCCTTTCAATCTCGCTACGAGAATGCTGGGCATAGTCTCTCAGCTTAGCGATTCTCTACTCTGGTTCCTCTTCTCCCTGTATGTCGGAGTCAGAAAGACTCCGACATGCCTCGTCCAGTGCTCGCATCAGCGTAGTTGTTTTATGTTCAGCCTCTTTCTTCTATTGTGCTACTTCTTCTAGGCGTGATGCGAAGATTTTGCTTTTCTTGATGGTGTCTTCCAATTGGAGTTGGGACAATTGGTCTCGTGCATGGATCTCCTTTGTAATAGCGAGCTAGCAGAGGTGCAATTTTGACATGGACATCTTTGTATAATCGAGCCCTACGGTCATACTCATCTGGGGCCGGGAATCTGTATCGGGAAGTATCAGAGCTGCACTTGATACCTGGACTTGGTGATCTTTGGGTGGCCATTGCCTAATATCCTGCTGCATGGGTGCTGTAGTGCTACTTGTCACAGTACTGTTTGCTGATTTTGCTGCTAACTCTTTTAGCTCCGAAACCCTGTTTGCTATACCTGAGAGCCGAGCAAGATGCAGTTCCGCAAACTATGACCATTTTTTAGTAAGTGTTCCCATAGACTGTTCTAGAGCTTGCTCCAGCTCATCCAACGTTATAGTGGCTTCTTCCTCAATATATTTGTCCTTCGACACTTTTGACTTTTTGCGGGACTACGGCTTGGTTACCTCTGCTACTTCTGGTGACTTGCGCTTCGTTGATGGGTTAGGATCTGATATGGTCTTGATCGACTCCTCATCCTGTTTTTCCTGTCCACCATCTCCGCCCTGGCCATCGCCATCCAGCTGCGAATCACTTAGGTCTTCGCTATCTTCCAATGGGCTTTGTTGCTGCGCCTGACTGGTACTTGCGCCAATATTGGTAGCTGGGGGAACTGGAATAGAGGGTTTTTTTCCTATATCTTTCAGCCAGTTAGCCGACCAATGCTGAACTATACCCCTGATATCTGGTTCGGTGACTACATATGGTAATTTAAACCATTGATGTTGTGGATCTGTACGGGCTTGAATGAAAACATGATGTATATCGGCACTAAAGTTCGCGGTGCCCTCGTATCTAGAGAACACCTCATTGGTAAGCCGTGGTGTTCGCACAATCTCATAGTGGATACTCATGGCATAAAAGACAAACACAGTGTTCGTCATCTGCTGAGATACCTTATCTGAGGATATCCATAGGGAGGCGTACCTCGCTGCCCCTGGCATGCCTGGGTTTAATTCTACAAACTGGGCTTCGTTGGGTTCTTTCCACCCAACTAATGCAATATGTATTAAAAGCCAGGAATAATGAAAAGGTCTACCTTTTTCCTGTGCATCGCGGGCATCCTCCAGGAACTCCTTTGCAAGATATGCGGCATAATTATAAGTATACCCCTCAGCGCAGTTCATAGCAATCCGGATAACCGGAGCAGGTACTTCAGTTGGCCTGCATTTTCGTATGAGTTTGCAGGCTAAGAGTTCAGCTACAAAGCGAATGGGCTGTTCCTGAATCACGAAAGTGTGATACCCCCATTTCCCCATTGTCAGGAAAAACCGCTCTTTCATAGTTTGCGTGAGCTTTGTATCTTCATGTTTGGATGAAAATTCAGTTCCCGAATCAGGTCCTGCCATTGGTAAACCTGTGATCTTATGGATGAGTGCGGCATCAATAGGAATTTGCTGGTCCCCTATCCATAAATAGCCGTCATGCACTAACACTAGCAACTGTTTGGCCACTATGGTCACATGTATGCCGCGACCGAAATGGGGAATATCAAGCATCTTGAGTAGGCCAGCTTTGTCCAGGCCCACAGCCCATGGTTTTACTTCTAATAGTGTGACATTATCATCTGGGTACTTGAAGCGGTGCAAGTATTCTGCTGGTTCAAACTGTGGAAACTTGCCATGGTCATTTGTGTCGTGATCGCTGTACTTAAGCCGATCGATCTTCCCTGTCATGCTTTCGATCAGTTGAACTCCTTGTGGCAGCGACGGTGTGGTTAACGCGAATTGCTTTGTTCGATGGGGTAACGCGGCACCTGGGTGAACAGGTTGTAGATATGGTGGCCGCGGTGGTGCAATGTTCTCCCTACCCCCGGCTGGGACCTGTGCTAAACTGGTGGGATCCATAGGATGATCTGCTGGTGTTTTCCCTGTTTGCCTCTGTCGGTCTTGGTTTCGCTTGGACCGAACTTCAGTTCTTGACTTTTTCCTGGCAGACTGTGTCTGCATCGACCGTGGTGATGCTGGGTGAGCTTCTTCACAGGGAGCAAAGGCAGGCGGCCGATTAGAGCAGCTTATCAGACCCTCTTGCTTGAATTCTCTTACCAAATCATCAATCTCTCATTCTGTTGTCATGGGTTCACTCGTAAATCTTGAAGAAATGCAGAATACAATTTTCCCTAACTTAGGCATCTTCTTATACACGCCATCAATCAAATCGGGCAGGACGGTGCATTGAAGGCACCAAATCTGACGAAAATCTTGTCCAAGTGGAGCTCGATTTCTGATACTGGTCTTAGTACAGGCATTTAAGGCAATTAAAACACTACCATCACTAAATTGGCTGCTTCCCAACGGTCGGATTTTAAGCCTCGCTGTGTTTGTGGTCTTCGGCAGAATCATGGTGTGAGCTTCGTGACAACAAGCACCCTCAGCACAGTATTGCCCTTCGACCCGTCCTGGGAATGCCGACGACAGGACTATTAGGTTTGATGGGTTGGATTCTTGGTTCTGCCTCTTTTTTTGGTATTCAATTCCGTGTCGGAGCTCGGCCTCCATATACCAGTTTTGTGCTAGAGGTTCCAAGGTGTGCATGAACTTATGCACCCACTCCTCGCGAGGTATGTTGTCCCATGCTGTATAACTTTGCCTCAAATGTTCCTAAGGGCTATTCTACCCAATGAACTTACTTCACGCCTCTTGGACTTGGTTTATGAAGCTGAGGCGCAGTAATTTCTGGCTGGCTCCCCAACTGGGAGTAGACTTTTTGTGATCGGTCCACCCTGCTGCTGTAGCTCCTAATGCTGTCTCCAGAGTCTGCATTCTCTATGACTGAGGTGCTTGTACAATAAATTCTCCAGGTTCGGTCAACCCAACATAGGTAGGAAACTCTATGGGCTGCGCACTAAGGCATCTAAGAGACTTAGTGAGTTGCGCGCACCTATGGCCATGTAGCTCGTACAGTCAATTCTACCAATTCTCTAGACCATCGTTTGAATCAGACATGCAGGAGCTATCACATTACCAATCTAGTACGCCATCGGCATCAGGCTCGATATAATCTGCTTCCTGGGCTGTAATGTTGTAGATGTGGTCTAGAGTATCCTGCTCCCCTTCGTCTCTGATCGGTTCTGTATATCTTTCTCCTTGGGACGGGTCGAGAGGTATGATAACTCGCAGACCATTTCCTTCGAAGGTCATCTGTCTCCTCTTAAGGTTGATGATTGCATCATTTTCCATGGCCCACTCGATTCCCAACAGGGCTGGATAAGGTTTGTTGTCATCAATGATATCAATAACTTCAAAATCCGCTAGAGTGCTTACCCCATCAATATCTATGGGAACACTAAGAAGTCTCTCTAGGGGCACAATCCTTTGCTGGTTGGCTAATCTCAGTTGTATAGGTGACCAAGCCAGGGAAGGTTTTCCCATTTGTCCCCAGGTCTGCTTGGGTAGGACATTAACTTCTGATCCAAGATCCAAAATGACATCCGTCATATCATATTCCCCTATCTGAACATTCAATCTCATTTCCCTCCCCGTTCTTCGGAAATGACTAACAGTTTTCTCCTGATCAACTCCTCTCTGAGGGTCTGTGACAGCAAGAAATTTTTGCAGCTCTTTTAAAGCATTCTGATTCCTCAAGAGTTTCATACAACTCTGTAAAAAGGAGGAGAGTGTACTTACTTTATCCGTCGAAGCATCTTGCGGCTGCGATGCCTGCTGAGGTTTCCGCGCAGGTACTGCGGGTGTGCAAGGGTCAACAATATCACACTGGGCCGCCTTGACTGGTGATTGGTATTTCGCAGTATTAAGTGCTGGGAGTTGCTCGGAGGCCTTATGCGTGCACACCTTGACAGGTTGTTTCTGCGAATGCTGAATGTACGTCGTGGCTCCACACCGGGTGACCACATTGATGGCTGCGGTAGGTCTCTGCTCAACAGAAATCAATTGAATATTCTGGGTAGGGCCACTGTTGTTTTCCTGAATCTTTTCTATGAGCTGGGGGCACTGTTCAATCACGTGGTCTACTGCGCGGAAATACCGACAGGTTGTGGTGGGGTTCCGACAGTCGCAAGCCAAATGGCCAGCTTGGTTACAATTGTAACACACCACCTGCCCTCTTCCTCTCCCGGACATACCACCACTGCAGCGACCTCCAAAGGCACCTCTTCCAAAGGCACCGCCGTGGTAACCATAGCTGTCATTATTCTGGAATTCATTTTGCACTCGGTAGGCATCAGAGATGCGCTCTCGCATGAGGTCATATCTACGACACTCCTCTTCATTATGCCCTACTGACTTACATAACTTGCAGTAGGGGTTCTTGGGAACTTGAACATATCGCTGAAGAAGATGGTAGTTTTCAGGGCGATGTTGGCCAGTGGTTCGACAAATCTCACAATATAGAACACCGAGATTGAATTGGTTGGGCGCACCTGTATTTAAGTAGGTTCTAACCACAGGGCACTGGTCCCTATCGTGACCTTCTGTCCAACATTGCGTACACCAGACCTCCTCTCGACTGGTTTTAGCCTTCTTCATATCGCGAAGCTCCAGGGCCATTGCTGCTAGCTGCGCTTGGATTTGAGCAATACCAGAATCATCTCTGACGGGGGCGGTTTCTAGCTTCATTGCAATTTCCAGAGCTTCTTGCTGGTTAGCAACCTTCTGTTGCATGAGCGAAGTTCGGATATGTGGTAATAATGCTGCGATAAACCATTCCTTGTGCTGCGTAGGACTAATGGTAAAGATGACTTGGTCTAGTAGAACTTTGAATCTCTGGTCAAAGTCCCACACAGATTTGTCGCGTCGCTGTTGAATCTCTTTGAACTTAGTGATGCTCTGCGATTCTGATTTAGGCTTCTTAAATTCTTTGGTTATGGCTGCCTTAATCTCATTTAAAGTAGGGTTCTGAGAACTGGAGAATTTCATGAACCAGGTTAAAGCCCGGTCCCGGAAAGAAGTAATGAGCTGTGCGGTTCTCACATCTAGGTCTGTAATATTCTTCGCGTTCCATACTACTTCACATAAAAACTAGAACTGTTCAGGGTCTTCTGATCCCGTGCCTTTGAAGATGTGCAGCTTGATATCATCAGCTAGGTGGGCCATGGTGGTTCTGGGAGGGTTGGGAGGGGGACAGGATGTTGATGGGGGGTGGGTTTACAGAGGCAGATTGACCTGTGGCCAGAATACTCGGACTTGGTTGACTGTCAGACTGGGACGGAATTTCAAGGGTAACAGAGCTTCGCTGCCGGGTGACCGAAGGGTTTCCAAAGGAAGGGTTGTCTTCCGGGTCTGAGTCTTCAGAATTGATAGGGAACAGTGCGGTATCCTGGCCTAAGGAGTAGGACTCGAAATCTCGTTTATACCCTTTTCCACTTCGCAGCAAACTACTGTGCGCAGCGAGAGTGTTGTCACTTGCAAACATATGTTAGTAACACAAAAGCTAACAATCTGATTCAAATAGCAATATTCCCTTTTCGGCCAATAGCATTTTAATTCTCAAGCTAAATAAATTCAAAATCTTACCCCACGGTCCTTGGAAAAATCGGTGCTCGGCATCACTAAAGGAAGTGCCTGTGTCAATGGCGAACTCCGTCACAAAGGCCTCAAGGGTCTGTGTGGTCCAGAAGTCAACTGCTCGGGAGATCTCGTTGTTCACACTTTGTACTATATTAAGTCTTGCGGGGGTCCAAATAGAAAACCGCCCCTCGCGAAAGTTGGTTCACTTCTCACCTAACCTGGACAGCCACTGGTGCAACTCTATGTGGATACTACCAAAGAAAATTTCATAAGCATCACAAAAAACATACCTCTATAAAAATTCACGTGCGCTACGACGCGGATTTGTGTTCTCTTTCTGAGCAAATTTTAGAAAAGTCTCATCAAGCCAATCCCCGATTTCCTTCGCAGAGGGCCTCTAGAACATAGCCCTCGAGGTACGGCGTAAACCCCTCTTGAGCAGATACTGAGTTCAACTGGCAATGGAACCAATTTGTTGGGCAATAGGGAAGACCTGGGTTTAATACTTTTATGTCGCATCAACAAAAGACCCATAGTGTTGGCCCTTTCAACAACAACCTGCGCACAGGTTGCAGTCTCACCCGAAACAGCAATGGGGTGCCACAGAATCAGGTTTTTGCAAGCAGAGAGGGATATTACTGTACCTTAGCCTTTAATAAACTTATCAACAATTACATAGCTTTTTCATTCACTTATATACAACTTCGCAGATAGATAAACAACCGTGACTTGCTTAACCCACTATAGGGAATTCACAGCGAAGCTTGTTATTAGCAGTGATCTAATTTATCAAATGTATATAGTTATTAATGCATAAAATATAACGGAAAGAGAAACAACACAAGAAACCACAACACCAGATATAACGTGGTTCACCCCCAGTGTAGGGGCTACGTCCACAAACTGTGTTTTATTCAACTTTCTACAAAACCATAGTTTGATCTGGGCACTCAGCTGCAGATCCCTTCAATCCATAACAGCCATGCACACAGCAGCAGGCCTCTGTGCACACAGCTACAGATCTTTCCTCAATCTTCTTACAAAACCCTCTACGCACACAGCTGCAGAGGTCATCCACGCACACAGCTGGGACTTAACCTTTCCTTACATAATCAACCTTAGCTTCGCCTTTCTTTTCTTTACATCAAAATGCCTAACTTTTTCTTATTTACAAAAATTCCTATTTATACATCGCGCTATTACAAAACCATGGCTTCGAACCATGGGCACCCAAAACCCTAAACCCTGTATTTAAACCATGGGTTTATTACAAAAAGGGGTTATGACTTACCCCGACACCCCTAAGACTATTTTGACCCATAACTCCGCTTACAAACAACCGCGGAGTTACCAAAACTAATAATCCTTAGGGTACGCGTCCCAACACTAACAAGATCCTATCTCAACTTTTTTCCCATGGTGCATGTATAACCAAACAAGCATTTATGAGATATCTCTTCCTCGAGCGAGGGGATTTTGGTAAGACTAACTGAAAGTGAGACATCCAATAGGTCTACTAGATTTATATCAACTAGATGTCAAAATATCAGAAGAAAATTCCGTAAACGCATGGAATTTATTCTCACTAAAGGGGGTCATGTTCCTATCATGATGAGACAATAGGTGACATCGAGGCACCCTTGAGGTACAAACATCTAGTGAAAAAATGGGTACCCAAGGATATTCCTCAATTAAACACATATTTTTGTGTGAATGAGAGGATATATTGAATTTCACCATCATCATTACACGGAGAAAAAAAATGTTAGGGTATCACAACATTACAACCTAAGAAGTGTATTAGAGATGATTTATGGGTGCAGTACTATAGGGAGAATGTATAAGTGTGCTAGAGAGAAGATGAAAACCAATAAAAAGAGATTTTAGGGTGCTCATAGTATAAATTACTTGTATCCAAGTGATTAGGAAGTTCACATGAGGCATGGGTCCTTGCCCAGTTTATGCCAAATGTAAAATTACGTCATTCTAGGATTTGGGAGGGTTGTAGTTCTCGTTATGGTATATTTCTGGATAATTCATTGAGTGAAAACCTTACTATACTTGTTCCAACATGTACATTTCTATAATGTAATTTTTCCATTTCTTATGTATAATGGAACTAGGATGAACAAAATTTATTACATCTGTTAGATTTCAACTAATTATTTCTACAAGATAAGGCAATAAATGAATTAGTGATGTTTTTTAATTCATGAGTTTGTTAGAAAAATAATTTATCCTTTACAGTTTTGGAGCATCTCTTCCATCTCTTATCATCATTTTTCATGGTACTAATAATATTCGTAATATGATGTAGTTGTGAGGGACCCTACATGAGGTATTTCCATCCAAATAGAGAATCTAGAGAGGATTCCAACTATAAATCTCTAGGTTTAACAAAAGTGCAAGTAAGGGTAATTTCAAGATGCCACCATTTCTTGTAAATGGGATGCTAGTCTTTGAGTTTTTCCAATTCTTGTTATTATCTTTATTTCCCATAATTACTCGTATTTGGTGCAAGATATAAAAAAATTTTACTTCCTAAGATATAAGAATAACAAGATTCAATACAACTTGATAAATAGGTATGATATTTAAAGCAAGACCTTGTCTTATGAAAATGAGTATATTCATTTGAACATATATAATATATATTGACATGGTGTGTGGAAGGTCCCATATATAGCTTCATCCTTGGTGGGTTTCAAGCTTGGAAGAAATGGTCATAAACACATGTTTGACTGGGTCATTATACAACTTACAAAACTTAATGATCAATGTGATGTTGTACAAATTTTGAAACCGACATCCCTTGCTCTATAGGTATGACATATTGTACTAGTTTTCCATATTTTTATGTAATCATGTCTTTGGAATATTTCATTGAAAATGTTATGGATATTAGGACAATTCATACTAGTGCATACACCTTATTCATACAAGCCATTGAAACTAAACATGCCACTATTATCCATCTTGAAAAGTATCCAGAAGGATATGTGGTCCTATTGTAAACATTCAGTCGCCATCTCATTTACCACCATGTTGAAATTGACAATGCTAAAATATATAAGAAGATAGGCTCTATTCTTGATCTAAGATCTATGAATAACATGTACCATAGACACACTACTATATGATCATCCCACATCAAACACATATCCTATATATATTATATGCTACCTAATGCTTATGTTTATAGTTATTTATCCATGCAAGCCTCATCTCAAAATAAAATTTGACTTAGGCATATTAAAAAAAACTCTAAAACCCATCCATTACATCATTCAACCTAAAAAAAGTTAATTATCATAAATTCCATACACCTATTCATAAATTTGAAAGTATCCGCCCCCCACTTCAATATTTGACTAACCCTTAGTCATGCTTGAGGATTCTAGCAACTTAAGTCTAGGTTGGAGGTGTAGAAAACATAAAATATGTAGAGGTGAAAATGCACACATGGCATGGAGATCTCACCAAGGAATAAAGGTGTGTGGTTTTGTGTATAGTGCAAGGTGAAAATCGAGCATGCACCACCATAATCAATGAATTCTTCTCATTAATCTCAAATCATATCCATCATATATTCTTATTAATATCAACTCATATTCATTAGGTAAAAGAGCATTTTGCAACCTCATGCTCAACACATAAATCCATTATGCTTATATGCAACACCACATGGTCGTAATTTCAATCTGGAATATAGAAAATATGGTGACATGGAATCAAGAATGTAGTTCAAAATTAACTTTAACAACATCATTGCATGAGAATTAACCCCACACACCATGGAACTGGTATTTTTTAAAACAAAAATTATTGATTGTGGTCGAATATCCGATGAATCTTCCAACGATATTTGACGAGTATGCCATACCACTGATGGAAAATGTTGTCGGATATCCGATCATCTGTAAAGTATCAGGGGTCAGTTATTTGATGGGTTTGTCGTCTGATATCATTCATTTTGTAAAGTATTGCGAGTCGAATATTGGACGGACATGTCATTGGATATCTGACATACATGTGTCTCATATACAATGTGTATATTAAGGTATTTGTGGTAATATATCAGACAATTACATATCGGATATTTGATGATACCATTTTTCTATCGGAGATTCGATGAAAATATCTGACTTTTATAAAAAAAAATTGTCATATTGTCGACAACTTAATGTCAAAAATCAGACATATGTGCTGTCAGATTTTGGTTTCAGATTTTCATGTGATCTGAGTAACCTACGTAAAATTCCAAAGCTCTTATTTACACTCGGACAACCCACATGAATTATTACATATGAATAACCTACGTACCATACCATGGCTCATATTTACATTTGGATAATCTTTCTCAAGACTGATTACATTTGAATAACCTGCATACCATGCCAGAGCTCGTATTTACATTCAAATAACCTGTCTCAAGACTGCTTACATCTGAGTAACCTGTGTATCATGCCAGGACTCATATTTACACTAAAACAACATACATTACTTATTACGTCCAAGCAACTAGCTACGCCAAGTAATTTTCCTCTCTACACCATATCCCTGATATAGTGGAACTTAATATCTATGTGCTATGATTTGTCATGCAACATAGGGTTTGCCAATAAATTCATGCAAATATGATTGTCGCAGAAGATAAAAGTCACATCTAATTGGAGATCAAACAAATCATACAGTAGCTTATGCATTTACATTGCCTTGCAACTAGTTGAAAAAGGGGAAACATACTCTGCCTCGACTGTACTTAGTGCCACGTCAGACTACTTCCTGCTAAATTAGAAGATCATGCCAGATCCTAAATTGAAGCATCAACCTGAAGTATTTTCCTTTCAGTTGTGATACCTGTCCAATCCAAATCAACATAACCATTTAGTTTAATCTTCTGATTCACATCATACTTGAGCCCATAATCCATTGTACCCTTTAGGTAACTCAATACATTATTTACAGTTATCAGCTGAACATGTATCATATCTGTCAGGAACTGGATCAGTGTGTTCATAGTAAAGCATATGTCTCGTCTCATAATCTTCAGATACATCAATGGTCTAGTCATTTGATGATACATCATTGCATCAATCGACTCTAATGAAGCATCACATAGAAGCTTCAAGTTTGATGTCATAGGTGTTTGTATCATCTTGCAATCCAACATTTTGAATCTCTTAAGAATCTCCACTATATAATTTCATCGACTAAGGAAAATTCCATCTGCACAGCCACACCTCCATGCTTAAGAAGTAGTGCATCATCCCTAGGTATTTCTTCTCGAAATCTGTAGCAAGTCTCCTCCTTGCATCTTTAATGAGTTAATCCTAGCCTGTCAAGAATAGGTCATTGACTTATAGCAGGAGCATCATTGGTATTTTTTCTTCAACATTGAATTAAAGGTTATAATATTCTTTACTCTTGGTAAAGCCTAGGCTCATTAGTTGTTATCCATCCTTCCATACCATGTCCTCAATGCTTTTTTCAATCCATATAAGGCCTTATTCAATTTGCACACATGAGTCTGCCTTCCATGTGTCTCAAATCCTAGTGGATTTTCTACATAAACTTCCTCCTCGACTACACCATTCAAGAATGTTGTCTTGAAATCCATTTGGTGTATCTTCCATTTCATAAAAGAATCCAACGTAACTATGGACCTAATGGAAGTGTACCTCGCCACGGGTGCAAATGTATCCTCATAGTATAGACCTTATTTTTGTGAGAAGCCTCATGCTATGAATCATGCCTTGTATTTATCTACATTTCCATATGCAACATGCTTGATCTTATAGATCCACTTAGAAGTCACAAAAAACCTATTTTTTGGTCTTCAAAGTATCTCCCAGACTTCATTCTTCATGATCGACTGATACTCCTCAATCATGGCATCCTTCCATTATTTTTTTGTTGAAGCCTCTTCATAAGTGGAAGGTTCCTTGTCAATGACGTCACACATAAGGGCCACACAATTGTTGTAAGGATTTGGTATTTTCCTTTCTCTACACATTCATTATGCAACACCATACCTTTCTTCTTCTTGTATGAGCTCTCGTTCCCATTTTGGTTTCCTCTTGCGGTACTCATTTTCAAGAAGTGTCTCTACCAGCTCTTGTGGTTCTGCCATGTCATAATATTCATGGTATTATGGAATTTATTCTTCGACTTCCATGGCTCATAATCTTGTTCCTTCAGGTTCTTTGACCTCTTGAATAGGTAGCCTCCTGGATCTAAAGTATGTTGATTCTTCATCAGAGATTACATATCTACTGATGCGATCTTATTGAATCCTGGAAAGTATATTCTGTAGGCCATTGATGTATCATTGTATCCTACAAATATGCCCTTCCTTCCAAAAGGATCGAACTTGGTCCTCTTATCCTTTGGGATATGTATGTACACCAGGAATCCAAATATTCTAATATGGTTGACTTTTGGTTTCTCTCCTGAGAAATCTATTTTTGAGTATTTTTGTGATGTACTAAATGAAGAGTACGGTTTTGTACATACATATTTCTCCTTGTAATTAGCCCTAAAAATTAGAAGCTAGTGCAAAAAGGAGTCTTCCATCTACTTGGGTTAGGAGGCATCAGTAGGTACTTCGATCGGTTTAGTTGTAGACTCAAACTAATGAGGTCGGTATGATACCTTTAGGGATAGGTGGATCGATGGATTAACCATTCATTATCTCTTGGATGTCCCTCCTTGCAAAAATCCAATGACCTAGACCAAGGACTTTATATTTTCTTTCTCAAAGTAGCGAGGAGTATCTAAAATGGGTTGCATCAACACAACAACAAAATAAAATTTCTTCAGGGACATGGTTGATTATGTCTCTGTTGAATTTGAAACTTGAGTGAACCATAAATCCCTTTATTTTCTTTAGCATATTTGAGTGTGATACACTTTTTTTGTCCTTTCCACGAAAGATGTAGTTCATTCTCGTTGAATTTTTTGACTTCTTATCCCCTATTCATGAAGAAAACTCCTTATCAAAGGTGGATTCAATCAAATAGTAGGGTAGTGTTGTCGTTGAAAATTGTTGGGGTCATCGACCCTCACCCATAGAAAATTGTCATCTCGATCCATATCAAACCAATTTTTCCCACATGTATTCAACACTGTCTATGGGATCAATAAAATATAATTGATGGTTTTAATCACGCGATCATACTATTGAGAAAGGAAACATCATTTAACATCATTTTTCTTCAATCCTATTGGCACTTCCATGAGTTATACTATAAGGAAATAATGGTAATGTCTAGTATTGGGTAAAGTTCTCAAACCTAACACGGGTTTCCATTTCCACTTAGAAAATGAAACATGAGGCTGATGTATTGGCACAATATTGAGGTAGTTCATCAATCAAGAATTTGCACAAATTAATTTTAACACCTTGTACATAAAAATCAAACACAGATAATGTATACAAGGTGCACTTAACCTTAGTACATTTACAAATATTGTGTCCCTCAATCAATTGGCATCAAAAAAGGACATGGGGTTTGTTAATTAAAGAAATCATGGTGCCATTATCCCCTCTATTCATGACGTAGTGGTCATATAATATGGGTTCCCCATTTTTTTCTTCCATTCTTTTATGCATCCTTAAGTGCATGAGATACATCTTTCTCCTTCATAGACACGTCGATCAATGCATAATTGTCTTAAACATGAATAAGGTATTCCTTGTCTATCCAAAGGGTATGTGCGCATGCCCTATTGATTAAGTACTTGGTAAATTTCATCACCTCCCCTGTAATAACAAATACTAGGATATTGAGCACCACATCGAAGGTAGAGGAGTGTAATGGTTCAAATTAGGTTTATGAATAGTGGAAATCTATCTAGAACCATCATTGAACAACCTAGTTTGTTCAAACTTCCCATATAAATCATATACTACGTTGAATCAATGATCACAAAACTCAATCAAAATTAATTATTCTAATCTCATGAATATTGTTTTACTCTTAGAGACATATCCGATGGATGCAATTTTTAATTAGTAAACAAATAAAATTGGAGACGAAACATGCATGCAACTGAGATCACTCATTAGTACTTATGCAATTTATGTAGGATCGAGGGTGTAAAAAATCTAATAAAAAACAACCAAACTAAGAAACAAACCAAGTGTTAGGTGACTTTATTAATCTGGTCCACTTTCATGACTAGAGTTGTCTAGGAAATTTGGTCAAATGTGCAAAAATTACTAACTAACTTGTGTGTATTTTTGAACACTTGGTAGTAAATATCATTTGTATAGTTGCAAGAGACATTTAATCAACCTATAAATTTATGTAATAACTCTATATATGTATTGGAAATAATGGTCAACTAAAGCCTTGTCACTCAATCTCAAAAATTCCAAACAAGTTTATTTTACAACCCCTCTATAAATAATTGTAGAGACTCTTTCATTGAATAGGTTTCCAAACTTTAACCCATCTTGACCTCACTGATGACTCTATGACAATAAAGAGTTTTCCAAGGTGTAAATAAATATTTAATGAAACAAGATTTTTAGGTTCCCATGACCACATGATTTTACTAAGGCTGAAATGAAATAACCAACCACATAAACTTCACAAACACTAGCACTTATAATTCGAATTCTTGGGACGCTAATATGTATTAAATGACAACCTACCAAAATATCCTTATGCAGTATTTGCAATACAAAACAAATTGAAACCAAAACTAGAAACAAATCCTACCCTGCGTTGCTCCCTTACATAGGAATGCATGAGAACATCTTCATGGGGAAAGCACATAGGACTTTAGGCAAGTTTCATTCAAACTTTTAAGTATGAAAATTCCATGTGGATGAGCCACTTGAATTGCACTTGAATCATGGATTTATGTAACTACAAAATGTCTAATCCAATATCTAAATATTTCATGCATTCTACAAATACTTGCTATCATGTAACAGAAGCAGTATGCCTTTGAAAAAAAATAGTATTCCTTATGTCATTATCATGCCATACATTATGTCTAGATTTCTCCACATTCTCATGAAATTCAACTCAAAACGTAGATTTTTACAATTGCATTAATTGTACTAGAATTTTCTCTACTAATCCATCATAAGTTGTACAAGTGGAATTGCTAGTATAGATGCTAGGTTTGACAAAATTTGCAAGAGAAATAAATTCTTGATGATATACTAGTTGAAAGGATGTGGACTTGTGCAATCTCTTAGTAGTGTTCTTTCATGCCCATAAAATTGCAGGAACCCTCTCATCCCAATCATTTGTATTTGAATTACAGAATTTGGTTAGTCATGTCTCCAATATTTTATTGAATGCTACCAATGTTCCATTATCCTAAGGGTGGTAGGGGCTACATTTGTGATGTTGAACAAGGAATTTCCTAATCAAGGTAGTGATAGTGCTACTCAGAAAATCCATATTTTGATCAATTGTCAAACTTCTAGGAAATTTAAACCTTGTGATAATGTTTTCAAAGATAAACCTAGTCATCGATTGAAGGATTGACCAGCTTGATGAAGGATTGACCAGCTTCACTCGTAGAAACCTTGATCTTTCTTGATATTTAAGCTTCATCTATTATCATTGGCCTACATTGTATCAAATTACAAGAAGAAGAAATATGAATTCATGATGCCCATAAATGGAGCAACATTGTACCTATTTCCTTCTCACCTACCATGTGTTATTCCTTGACCCAATGTTAAACACACTAAATAAATATTTGAATCATTTCAAAGCTACTACTAAACTTGCAAATTTCACCTTTAGCGAATTCCGATTCTTTCTTCCAAGACGATATATTTTTTAGTAATAGGAAAATCGTCATGGACATGTACATTATAGTTTCATTTTTTTTAAACATGTTAATGTGATTTGTTGTTAACATGAATGATTTACAAGAACAAGAATAAGAGATGGACTCTAAACGATACAATAAGGTGAAGGTTGTAGTTGATGAAGTGAGACTAGGTAGAGAGGAATAAATTGAGCCATAGGTAGACATGGGTTCCCTAGGGAAATTTTGTAGGGATACATGATGCAATATAGATTATGAGCCCAAAATATAAATGGGAGAAGTGTATCAAATTTTTAGAGATTAAACTTATCCATAATTACCACTTGTTAGTCAAATGAATCTTGATGAAGGATTATCTCGAATGATCAGAAATTTAGATATTCATAAAGTTCTAGCGAGGCCAGTGATGCTCCAATGTGATGAATTCATACCTTGGTTGATTAGTCATGCAAACATCAATAACAAGCTGATAAGAGATGTAATAGGGAATAATATTTCCTCTTTCCAACCTTATCTTCTAGATATCTATTATAAGTTCCCTAACCTTAATAAAGAATGGTCTTACAATTTACCATTAACTATCACAATCCCATTAATAATTGGTTGATCAATAAAAAAAATTTAGAAGTAGGATATTAGAAATGCATCCTACAAATCATATGAGAACTCCTTACGAGATTACTATCATGCATTTATAATTAGAGTACATGGGGAGGAATATTCTTCAAAGTTCAAGTAGGCTTGGGTCCCACTCATTTATTAAGTCACCTTGGTCAAGAAAATTTTCAACTGGAAATATATACTATCAACCTCCATGAATATGAACTAAATGTGGCATAAAGCCTGATGTATAATGAGCTAGAAGAATCTCATAAACATTCTTCACTATTTCTCACATACCTGGAGGGAATCAAGAATTAGATAGTGATACTAGCTAGAGTTCAGTAAGGCCTATATGATATACATATAAAGTGGAAAATATGAGGTCCCAACATAGTAAAATCCACTTAAAAGTCCACAGAGAAACCAAACCGTGTGCCAGCCTAGAACAGGGTATCATGGACAACGGAAGAAATAAGAAATAAACAATATAGAAAAAATCAGAAATCAATGGGAAAACGAAAAAATTAAAAGCACGGTATCCATTTGATGACTAAGCCATGGGAAAAAATCCTGTCATTCTTTAAAAAAACACTACCAATTCCCATGAAGTGAAAGAAGAGAAGTAATCTGCATACCTTGGAAGCTTCAACGCATTTGTTATATATGAATTCGCGATGGGGGGGCAGTTTGGCATGATTAAATATCATCTCTTATTTTGTCTACAAGAATTATATTATATACTCATGATGGTTAAGGGAATTCGTGACCACACCCATAATTCTCCTAAGCATCAACTTCCTACCATGACCATAACTGAGATAACAAACATAAATGCAAGAAAAAAGTGATCAATAGTGGGTGGTATCCATTCTTTCAGATAGGAATCAAGTACTCCATTAATATACCTACAGAAAGAGGGCACTAAAGTAGTCAACTTGTTCAATTTTTCTTTTACATAAAAAATAAAACATACAAAAAAAATAAAATTATAAGAACATATGCTCTGAATTAAAATTATGTAGGAAGGGATATGAAAAATACTACCATCCCAACCATGTCACAAAATCCAATACAACAACAACAAGAACAAAGATACTGGAAATCTACAAGTACAACACAACATGTTTAATGAAAAGACTAGTTAATATTTATATGGATCTCAAAAATTGATTTCTTATTTCCAAAGGACTTCTTAGTATTCTCTACAAATGTTTGTAAAACATGAGGCCAATTTAGAAACACTATGGCTTGTGTTCAGTATAATTTATGATATTTAAGAAAGATATGTTTGACAAGAGCTTACATAATCAACAAACTTCTGAATTGGGCTTTATCCATTTGAGTTATCTCAACCAAATGAACAATATGAGATAAATCAACATCTGAACCTATTTGATGACACATGGATATGATGGCTCCTTGCAAGCTACAAGAGCACCATCACTACCACTAGTAGTATTCACAGAATGTTCGCTGCTTGGTACAACATGTTGCTCACTTCTAACCTAGATTTGACGATGATGCCTCTTTTTTGCTGCTAATATACACCTAGAAATATGGCTTTATCCCACAAGTCAACCTAGAATATGGACAGAAAAATGCTCTCTCACGTTAGAAATGTCCATAAATCCTAGGAATTATCCCAGAATTCCTCTGAAACGTAAGTGAACACCCCATGCAAATAGGTGGGTGACAGGGTCCTAAAAGTTACATCCTCGTCATTAATGCAAATTAGGATTTATTTTAGTCTTCTATGGTTTATCTTTTCAGGGAATGAAATGACTAATATTTGATGCTCACATTTTCAAATATGATGACACGAATTTCTGGATCCATCTTATCAGTTACAATAAATATTGGTTGTTACTTGTTGCCTTGGGTTCATATTGAGGATCAAAGAAACATTTGCCCAAAATTGATCAAAAGTAAGGTCTAGTAATATTTTTGTTTTAGGTATGTCAAGGCTCTAGAGTGCTAAGGATTTAAACTTATACCCTTCACTTACAATAGTCTTGAATTTGGAATTGGGAAATTCACTAGTGGATATGCCCGACGATAGGTTTCAGAATTTGTATTTAGTATTTATGCATTATTTTTTTAATTTCAATAATTATATTATGCTAATTATCCTCTCTCTTGGATTTAGTATGTCCTGTAATATTTGTTTAATGTCTTATGATTTGGTCTTTTGATTTATTATTGATTAAGTTTCTAACATGCTTTATGTACCCCAATACCTCAATATATCTTATGTGTCTAATAACTTCCTGCTGAAAAGGTAATAGTGAATCCATCTAAATGCTTATGATCTAGAGTGCTTGAAATTCCTTCACTACTCCTATGATTTCCCCCACAACCTCCTCTAACATTGGTGTTGACCCACTAGTAATCATACTCTGATTGATATGGTTGGAACCCCATACTACTATTCCATTAGTTGGGACCTTTGAACCTGGGTATGCTTTGAGAATATCACTCCTTTGAATCAACTCTGCATCAATTTATTTTTCTCCCACATATTTTCCATCTACCATACATAAGAAAACATGTATCACATATATGAATTAAGATATAGTTATTTATGGCTAACAATATAAATAGGATAGTCTAATATTTTTCCTTTAAGAAAGTTTCCATCCTTTGTGAGAAAAGTGAGCTATGGTTATCTCACAAGTAGAAAAGATCTCACTAAAATATTCAATAACAAAGACAAGAAAATATATACCATAAAAATAGGTAAAATGCAACATGCATAATATATATCAATCAACATTACCATTATACACTATGTCAAAATAGTGAAGTGCATCATAAACTTTCATCATTTTAATACTAAGGGTCATTCTCATACTTATATAAAGGGTCATTGGAATTTAATAAGGGTCATTCTCAGACTTATATTATGCAGCATGAGGTGGATTCTTGAAATTCATATCTAAAAGAACGATTCTCGGCATAATAACAACCCCAAAACATGAATTCTGGTCAGCCCCAAGTCATGTTTGGACAATTTTGACTGCATTTGGGCATTGAATCTAATGTTTTGGGGCATAATGAGCCGTATAAAAGGAATATATGGGAATAATGTTGGCGAAACCCACCAACAAAGCCTTGTCAACAAGGGTTCCCACTCTGTCAACGCCCTATAGTGCAATCTCCCTGAGCACTGGCCCAGACAAGTTTTAACCTGCCCAACAATGTCCATGGAGTAGACGAGGTCTCACCCAAGGCATTTAAGGGAAAGCTATCAGAACCAATTTTTTGGTAGTGGGGAGGGAGGATACATGGATCCGACAGAAGGACACCATAAATGCCCGATCTAGAGCTAGCAATTGAATTTACACTATTTCTTCAACTTGTAGAGGGTATTCATAACTTATGTAATCATCATATCATCACACAGTTATCACAATATCACAGCATTATTCATGGAACATATCTACTCATTGCGCAACAGACAATAGCAAAAAATAGATTGCATCAACATAGAAGCAAAATAGATCACATTGATATAGCAGGAAGAGACCAGATCACATCTACAATATTCCATCATAACATAACAGATTGCAGCATCATAACAGATCAGATCGCAACAACAATAACAGACAAGATTTGTGCCACAATCACCATATCATATTAATCTTGCTCAATGGAACCACATTACACAATTCTTCTCCAAAATCGGAGACTCCATACATCAGGAGAAATGAAGATCAAACACAGGTACATAGGGAATTCTTCACAAAACTAGATCGGGTGAAATCTGATGTATCGATTATCCTCTGATGCGATTGTCTTAGACTCAGTCGGTAGCTCTTTCCAATAATGATTTTTTCTATTTGCAAAACTAGATCTATAAATAGGCTTGTGCCATTACATTGAGGGTCCACTTCTAACTAACTTATAAACGCTAATGACCTATTACAAAAAAGCTTGGCAAAATAACATATAAAATATTCAAAGTGGTTATTCTTCCACCCATCGCACTAATCTAACCTTGCATAGTACCACATGAGGTTGTGCAGCTGCCACGATTCTGTGCAACTCACTTACCCAAAAATCGTGCCAACAGGCCCCCAACACAGTCTTGTGGCTCGTTCCGGAGCCATGTCAGGTTGACAGGGTGTGTGCCGACGTCCACACCTTGAAATATTCAAATTGCTATGCAATCACATGTACCTACAGCTAGAATTTATCAAAAGTACTTTGACAATTAGTCAAATCCTACTTCATTAGGTGCTCCTCTCGGGCCTTTCTATCGACTTCCTATCGATGCTCTTGAACCGCCTCAAACATGGAAACTACTTTTACAGCCAACTATCCACTGATTTCCTGAAACTCATCAAGCTGAGTGTGACACTTTTGTTGGCGTTCCTGTGCATGGGCGGCTCGCTGCTATAAAGCCTTCAATTCCTTGGACCACATGATTAGCACCATCAGTGGAATATCCCTCAGTAATGTCTTCAAGGTCATCAGTTGAACTTCTTCTTCTTGTACTTGCATAGTTAGCTGATCAAGCTACTCGTCTTGGACAACACTCTGCTAAAATTGCGTTGTCGCTTCCATAATGGTTTTATCCTCTTTATCCATGTCTTCAAACTTAGTTGCAATGTCTTCAATGGAGGCTTTCCTTTCCGTAACCTACTCCGATGGCATTATTGGTTGTACCAAGGCCTGGAGCATTCGTTTATTATCTTGAAGTTGAATAGTTTTCCCTAATCATTTGGCCTTTTCGACAAGAGTGAGGTCAGTTGTGTTATAAAAAATGTGCTGGCAGGCTTCAGAAACAACCTTATTAACCTTGCCACACCTGGTACACATCTGGGCTTGCTCATCGATAAGGAAATCTTCCACCTTTTTAAATTTCGTAATCTCCTCAGTAGCCTTCCACTGTAGTTCATCCTATGTCTCCTTTAGGGCGCCGATTTCCTGAACTTTTTTTTCTGCCAGCTGCACCTGGACCTGATATAGCTCGTCAACCTATGTCTACATATTCTATGCAACGCTTTGGGACTGGACATAACCCTCAATTAGCTCTTTTTGTCGTTCCACCAATTCCAGGGTGACAACGTGCTGCAACTCCACTAACTCCATAGTGGACAACTTGTTCAGGTCCAAATCCATTCTCTAAATTGGTCGTAGTAACTAGTGAACTTCCTCATTATTCACATCGATCGTAGTCGGGGGAACTTGCATGTCCATAGCTTGAGCTTAGTGCTAATTGAAGGAATGTCCTGCAGTATGGGTCGCACAAATGTCTGCCTAGAAATGATACCAAAAATGGAATCTAATTGATCTCTTACCACTCTGAATTTTTCATGGTTTGACTCTCGGATCACCTTTGTCGCATCTATGGATGAGTTAGTGACCACTTTGATAAGCTGGTACAGTTGATCCTCCATCCTCGACTTGGTACCACTACCTACTTCATACTTCTGGCACCATTTGGTGCAAGTCTCCTCCCGCATGCACTGAGCTGCATCCTCAGGGTCTGTTGATGACTCATTGTCAGGGTCGTGAGTGCTCAGGTCCTTCTAGGTAGGCTCATCTGGGGCATCCAGTGGCTACTCCTATAACATCCTTAACCCTTTGAATGGTGAAGGGGACGCTACCGTGTCATTAAACATTTGGGCTAAAATCCCCATGAACATGAACATACCTAAAAATTGAATAACATGCTTTGAACTAGAACATGCACAGATACATAATTATTTATCATACAGCAGAAGCAAACATAAATTCATTCTAGAATTCAACATGTTCATCATCATTCATTAAACAATAAATATAAATGCAGAGATGAAATGGTCAAGAATACTTATCTTATAAAGAACTCGTCCCGCAACCAGCTACATCGCTGCAACATTCCACCCAACCATAAGCCAGTGTGCTCCTTAATCTCTCAGCAGCACTTCCACCTCCAAGTTGGGCATGATTCCCCAAGCAATAAGAAACAAGTGGGCTTACACACAACCAAAGATACACAAAACAATAGATTAGGCAAGCCAACACAGTTGGGTTTATCAGGCCATCCACAAATCAACCAAGCCAACACAGTTGGGTTTATCAGGCCATCAAGGAGACGGGAAAGGATAATTGCTAAGCTGGTGAACTCATTGCAGAGATAAGGACACCTACACCAGAACTAGCATGGATTCTAGAACAACCACACACACCCAACACAAGGAAATCAGTCCCTTCTCTGCTACACAGTCTCTCAGGCCCTGACCTCCCTTCCAGTGCTATTCAGGGGTTGTGGAGAATAAATCTATCCCCCTAGCTCTGTCTTTGTGGTTCCCGAACACACCAGGTTTTTCAAGCAAAACAATCCCTCGTCCCCACTCTAAAACAATCTAAAGACCAACCACTGCATACATGCAGCAAACAAGCTATTGACAACTTGGACAGGGGAGAAAATCGAACCCTGGGTTTTTCTTGGCCCTACTATGGCCGAAATGACTCACAATAACCTATAGCAAGGCCAAAACATAAAATGTTCCACAACAATGAACAATGTGGGGAAAACAACAACAACCACAAATCAGGGAAAGAACAACAGCCCCATGTCACAATGAAGTGACAGGAACATTACATAGTCTGAAAATGGAGCAAGAAATCGGACTCTCAGCCTGTGCATGAGGAAAAAATATGCACCCCAAAATTGGTATGGAAAACACACATACACACTGCCTCCCAACGTGAATGACAGTGGAAAACCCGCTCCTCAACTCACTGCCTTGGTGAAAAAAACACAGAAGCATGTGCGTGAGAAGGTGAACAGAAATGATTGAGAGAATGGGAGAGTGGAAACGCCCCCTGTTGTTTTCCTTTCTGATATGAATGGATGACCCAGCTGGTGGAGTGTGCATGGGGGAAATCCTTCCACCCACCACTACCCAGTAAATAACTACCCTCAACTAACATTAGAGTTCTTAAATAGGTGGCTGACACATGGATTTTCCCAAAGGATCAAGATTTAACATTTCCCCCCTTTATCCTTAGGAAAATCATGCCGTTTTCAATATAGTTGTAGTGACATAGTTGGTCAGGGTTCATTTAATTAAAATGCACAATTACATCATGCCAAACCAATATGTTCTGTATATCACGATATACTATCGGCAACAATTCCAAACATCGACACATAACACAACCAAATCGATGGTGGGGCTTTTACCTTTAGCTCCACACCACGATTCATTACAATATATACATCACATACATTTAATGCAAACGGGATCAAAACCGAGGTGTTACATTCCCCTCCCCCTTCAATAGCAATGTCCTCGGTTCTTTACAAAATTTGAACAAAATGCTACACTGGTACCGCCTCAGTGTTCCGCAGAATTGAACAAAAATTGATGTGCCAATTGAATGGCATCCTTAGCTACCACGTAGCCTCTTCAGGTCTGTTGTTCTCCCATTGCACCTTTACCTTCCCTATGGCTCAGTTCTAGAGCATTGTGACCTTCCTGTTGAGGATGTGCATTGGCTTGATTTGGAACTCTCCCTCAGGTTCCACTTGAATCGCATCCCAATTTATCACATGGTTAGGATCATCATGTACATATTTCTTAAGTAAAGAAACCTGAAAAACATTATGAGCTCTAGTGCTAGTAGGAAATGCAAGTCTATATGCAACTGGTCCTATTCTTTAAAGCACTTCAAACGGCCTACAATATCTTGGTGATAGCTTGGCACAACTTCCAAGCTTCAAGGAAATTTTCCTTGCCCTCACTCTGAGGTAAACATGATCCCCAACACTGAACTGCCTGTTCACCCTATGCTTATCTGCATATCTTTTCTATCTTTCTTGTGCTGCTTTCAGATTCTTCCTAATCTTTACAACCTCTTGCTCCATTTCCTTGAGCAATTCTAGTCCAAGCACAACTGTGTTCATTGGATTATCCCAAGTCACATGTGCCCTACACATTCTTCCATACAAAGCTTCATACGGACTCATCCCCAAGGATGCCTGCTGTCCATTGTTATAAACCAACTCTAGCAAGTGTAAGTAATATTCCCACTAGGTTGGTTTGTCCATCACGTACATGCAAAGCATATCTTCAAGCACCTGATTAACTCTCTCTGTCTACCCATATGTCTGAGGATGGTATGAAGTGTTGAAGTTTAGACTTTTACCCAAATCTGCAAACAACCCCTTCCAAAAATTGGAAGTGAACTTGACATCTCTTTCAAAGACTATTTCCTTCGACAATCCATGCAATTTGAAAATCTCCTTCATGAAGATCTTTGCAATGTCATCAGTTTTATGTGTAGACTTCACTGGTATAAAATGTGTTTCTTTGGTCAACTTGTCTACCACAACCATGATGGAATCATGTTGTCTCCAAGTCATTGGCAATCCTATAATAAAATCCATGGAAATAACTTCCCATTTCCATTCTAGAACTAGCAAAGGCTGCAACAAACCTGCTGGGTGTTGATGCTCAACCTTTACCTATTGACACTTTTTGCACCTTGAAATGTATTCAACCATGTCCTTTTTCATTCCCAGCCAAAAGTACTGTTTCCTAGTGGTAGCAATTGTCTTTTGGTATCCTGGGTGACCAGTATATGGAGTTTGATGGATTTCATCCATAACAACTCTCCTCCACTCTGCTACATTTGGAATATAAATTCTACCTTTATAAGTAAGAAGTCCATATTCTTCCAATTTATATCCCTCATACCTCTTCTCAGGACTTTGCTGCTACAATTTGTCTCTTACCGGCTCACACAATTCATCTTCGATAGTACAATTTACAATCTGCTGCCTCAAATATGATTGGAAAATACTAAGGGATGCCACATGCATTTCCTACACCTTCCTGCTGAGTGAATCCGTTACCTTATTCTCTTTTCCCTTTATGTGCTTGATTTCAAAATAAACTCACATAAAAACTACAGCCATCTTGCTTTCCTAGCATTCAGAGTCGGTTGATCAAATAGATACTTCAGACCACAATGCTCTTTCCTCAGTTCAAATCTTCTACACATCAAGTAATGCCTCCACATCTTGAGAGCATGTACTATGGCTGCAAGCTATAGATCATGAGTGGAATAGTTTTTCTCATGCTCCTTCAACTTTCTTGACTCATAACATATCTCGTGGTTTTCCTGCATAAGGATTCCTCCAAGCCCTTATTTGCATGCATCGGTACATCCCACAAAATCTTTCTCTGGATCTGCAACTTTCAATACTGGTGCACTGGTGAGAAGATTCTTCAACTGCTGGAAGATTTCTTCACACCTCGATGTCCATTTGAACTTCATCCCCTTCGTTCGCAAAGAAGTGATGACATGAGAAACTTTGGAGAATCCCTCAATGAATCTCCGGTAGTATCCTGCAAGTCCCATAATAGATCTTACATCTATCACATTTCTTGGAGTAGGCCAATTCATAATGGCTTCAATCTTTTCAGGGTCCACATATATACACTCCTCAGAGATAATGTGACCCAAATACTGAATTCTGTCTCTATAGAAGTCACATTTTCTCAGCTTTGCATACAACTGATGCTCTCTGAGAAATTGCAATGTCAATCTCAAATGCTCTTCATGTTCTTCCTCATTCTTAGAATAAACAAGAATGTCATCAAGGAAAACAAGAACAAACTTGTCCAAATACCTACTGAAGACACTGTTCATAAGGCACATAAATGTATTGGGTGCATTTGTGAGACCAAATGGTACCACTACAAACTCATAATTTCCATACCTTGTTTGGAAGGCTGTCTTATGAATGTATTCATCCTTGATTCTCACCTGATGGTAACCAGATCTCAAGTCAATCTTGGAAAATACCTTTTCTCCTCTCATTTGATCAAAGAGGTCATCGATCCTAGGCAAAGGATATTTGTTCTTCATTGTAACCTTGTTCAACTTTCTGTAATCAATACACAACTTGAGTGTACCATCTTTATTCTTTACAAACAAAACTGGTGCTCTCCAAGGAGACACACTCGGCGGGCTATACTTATTTTCCAACAACTCTTGCATTTGCATCTTCAACTCTAGCAGCTCCAGTGTACTCATCCTGTAGGGTGTCTTGGACACGGGTACTACTCCTGGCATAAGTTCAATTGTGAAATCAATGTCCCTCTTTGGAGGAAACTCTGGAATCTCATCAGGAAACACATCCTTGAATTCCTGTAACACCTGATAGTCCTCCAACCTAGGAGTTTCATCTCCTATTGCCTCCAAAATATGAGCTGCATACAACTGGAAACCCTTCCTAAAGAACTTCTTTAACTGCATTGCTGAAACCTACGTTATTGAAATCACCTTTGGAATGCCTTTCACAACTACTGGGTTTCCTTCTTCATCCATGCATTCAAAAGTCTTATTATAACAGTCAAGCTTTACCCCGTGAGCTTCTAACCAATCCATTCCAATGAGAACATCATAGGAACTAAGTGGTAGAACATTCAGATCTACACAAGTGATCAATCCATTCATAACCAATGGACATTTATCTACCACTTCACTAACTTTTCTCTTAGTTCCAGTGGCTAGCTGAACTAACCAAGACTTCCTATGCTTTACTTTTTTAAAAGCACAAATATCCACTACTCTAGGAGTAATGTAACTATGAGTAGAACCAGGGTCAATCAAAATAGAGACAGATTGCTCAACAATCTTACATGCAACTTCAACCACAATTGACTAGTGATCTGCCTAGTGGTCCTCTAGTGCTGCATAAATCCTAGGGACTTCCCTTGCTACTTGACCCACTGTTTCTACTTCTTGAATGTTGTAAGCTGGTCTTCCACTCTCAGTTTCGAGTGGACAATATCTACATAGGTGGGGTCCTTCAAATTTCCAACATTTGAGTGGTCTCCTATCCTATTGTGGATCCTTAGGCTTCTCTCCTGTCACTCCAGCTGGCTTACTCATAGCTTGGGATGGCTGCTTCTGCCGATTCCTGAAGCTAGAAGGTTTGAAACCTTTCTTTTTTTGGTCCAACTTCTCATTCTTCTTGTCCTTCCATGCCTTATGGTAATCATGTTTACCTTTTCTTTGCTCATATCAATACTTAGCCTTCCTTATTTCTTCTTCAAGAGTTCTAGGTTCGTAAAAATCAATCCTATCTTTGTAAGACTGAGGCAATCCACTCAGAAACTGCTGGACCTTCACTCTTTCATCTTTGATGTACCTCACATACCTCAATAGTTCTAAGAAATTATTTGCATACTCTTCCATGGTTTTCTTTCCCAATATCAACTCATGGAACTCCTTAATCTTCTCATCATAATACCTATCAGAGAGGTATTTCTGCTTGAAATACATCTTGAACTGTTTCCACTTCAGTCTCCTTTCACTGATCCTCTTTACTTGCTTGATGTGTTCCCACTAAATGGATGCCCTTCCATTCAAATTGAATATGGAAACTCTTTCCTTCATGTTTCCCAAATAATCCTGCACTTGAAAGTACTTCTTTATCCCAAGAAGCCAAGCTTCAGCTTCTTGTCCAGTCTTTACCTGACCATCAAATGTAGGACGTTTAGCCTTCTTAAATTCATCCCGAGAGCGATCCTTGTGTTGTCTCCTTCTTTTTATTTTATGAGAAGATGAGCTTGAATCCCCACTGGATTCTTCAGAGTCAAATGATCAAATAGAAGTCCTTCTTCTTCTCCTAGTACTGCTTTTAAATCCTTCTGGTTTTGTGGTACCCCACCCAAAATCTATCTTTCTTTGCAAGTCTGTCAAACTCTACAACATAGCAGCATTCAACTGATGCTGCTCTTCTTGGGCTTTATTAAGCTTCTCATGGTGGCTGCAACATCTGACAGTGTCTCTTGGAATCTCCTTCCATTAGTCTCTACATCATCATTTCCATTACGGACATTTTCTCCCATGGCATCTTCCGCATGCTCGTAAGAATCCCAAGCATCATATCCATCATGGGTTCTCATAACTGAACCACCACTTGGAATATTTCCCTTGAAGGTGACTATGATTCTACAAACGTGTTAGTAACACAATTTTTATGTGAATACATTGATATAAATCAAAACTACTTACCTTCTCTTGGAAAAATCATAAAATAACAATTTCGCTCAAACACAAAATTTTATTCCTTCACAGCCCTGTAATCCACTGACAATCTACTGAAAAATCCACTGAAAAATAGTTGAAACTCACTAAGAAATACCACTTGAAAACCCAAAACTTGCCTCGTCAAATCATGTCTCATCCCATCTAAAATTCTGACATTTCGGCGACCAAATCAACAAATTTCTCTGGCGCTCATCGACGGCCCTATCACTATAATTTTTTCGGTGTATTGGATCTCTTGTTGTCTAAGCTGTCAGACTACCATCGACTATGCCAAGGATTGTTGTGTGTCGGTGACCGAAACATTAATCACTATAGCATCGATGAGGAAGCTAACTCCATAACATTGTATCGACAATCGGAAGCACTCTTCATCAGGTGCATAGTTCCTTAGGAAGCCGCAACGTTGGGCATCAAACTGACTGTGGGTTCTGCAGACCATAAAACTCGTCGGCGGTCTCATCAACTATTTTCCTCTGATGTATCAATGATTAGATCCACTAATATTCTCCGATGCATCGGTGGTCCAAACCAATAAATTTTTCTGATGACATTCATAGGCGGTCTCATCAACTAAAATTTTTTGATGTTTTCTGCACTTAGAAAAATTTTCAGAAAATTTCCTTCCTTGTCCGCTACCGCATCGACACCTTGATCAACTAAATTCCTCTGGTGTGTCGGTGATCCCATCTTCTATTTTCTACCGATGTATCATCGGTGATTCTGTCAACTAAATTTCGTCGACGATTCCATCACTTAGAAAAAATTTCAAAATTTTTCTTCTTCTTGTCGCCGCATCGGTTGGTTCATCGTCTAAATTTCATCGCCGTGTTGGTGGTCCAAACAACTAAACTTTTTTGTCGTATCGGCGATTTGATCCTCTATTTTTCTCTGATGTGTTAGCTGCTCCGTTGTATAATTTTTGCCGATGACAGTGATGTTTCGGTGACTCCATCTTCTAATTTTCATCGATCCAATCAACTGATCTTCATTGATCATTAGTGGTCTCAACACTTAAAAAATGTTTTTCAAAAATTTTCTCTTTATCTTCTTCTTGCTACCGCTGTGTCGACGGATCAACCAACTAACTTCCTCTCTTTTCTGTCGACGTATCGGCACCTACATCCACTTCCTTTTCCTTTCTTCCATCGTTGTGTCCGCTACATCCTTGACTAACTGTCGTCGACGTTTCAACGGTCTCATCAACTATTCTTCACTGATCAATAAACTAATCTTCGCCAATGTATCGACAGTCCAATCTTCTATTTTTATCCGACAATGATATCAGAAGACTTTCCTTCTAACTGCGCTGAAATTTCAGTGATATTTAGCTATATGGAGCCGACATATCATCGATTCCATCATCTATCTTCCGCCGACCACCGACAACTTCTGAACTTTGACAAATTCTGAAATTTCTCTCTCACCAGTTCCCATCGGGCAGACTTATTGTCTAGGCTATCTGATGCATCGAAGAAGCTTTAGACTAAGTTCTCCGATGAGCTGACGATCTTGGCACTTAGAAAAATTTTGTGAAATTATTTCCACTTGTGCCTCGCCGAGTGACCTTCGGACTAGGTTCTCCGTTGTATCGGAGGAGCTTCCCACTAAGACCTCTGATGATCCGATGAGCTTTGCAGTTAGAAATTTTTTTGTGAATTTTCCTGTCATTCACTGATTTTCTTCCGATTTCTTCTGGGTAGAAGGCAACCTGCCTCTGCTAACTAGTTTCTCATGGCCCTCTAAGGCCCAATACTACAACAATGGCTTTGATACCACTCTGTAACGTCCCCGACCTTTCGACCAGTGAAGAGGAAGCTACCATGTCGTTAAACATACGGGCTAAGAGATCCATGAACATGAACATACCTAAAAATTGAATAACATGCTTTGAACTAGAACATGCATAGATACATAATTATTTATCATATAGCAGAAGCAAACATACATTCATTAAACAATAAATATAAATGCAGAGACAAAATGGTCAAGAATACTTATCTTATAAAGAACTCGTCCTACAACCAGCTACGTCACTACAATGTTCCACCCAACCATAGGCCAGCATGCTCCTTAATCTCTGAGCAACGCTACGACCCCCGAGCTGGGCATGATTCCCCAAGGAAGAAGGAACAAGAAGGCTTACACATAGCCAAGGATACACAAAATAGTAGATCAGCCAAGCCAACACAGTTGGGCTTATCAAGCCATCCACAAATCAGCCAAGCCAACACAGTTGGGTTTATTAGGCCATCAAGGAGACGGGAAAGGCTAATTGCTAAGCTGGTGAGTTCATTGCAGAGCTAAGGACACCTACACCATAACTAGCATGGCTTCTAGAATACCCACACACACCCAACACAAGGAAATCAGTCCCTTCTCTGCTACACAGTCTCTCAGGCCCTGAACTCCCTTCCAGTTCTATTCAGGTGTTGTGGAGAAGAAAGACAACCCCCTATCTTTGTATGTGTGGTTCTCGAACACACCAAGTTTGTCAACCAAACCAAGCCCTCATCCCCACTCCAAAAATAGTTTGAAGACCAACCACTGCATACATGCAGCAAACAAGCTATTCACAACTTAGACAAGGGAGACAATCGAACCCTGGGTCGTTCTTGGCCCTATCATGGCCAAAACGACTCACAATAACCTACAGCAAGGCCAAAACATAACTGATTCCATAGCAACGAAGAATGTGGGGAAAACAAAAACAACCACAAATCAGGTAAAGAACAACAACCCCATCTCACAATGAAGTGATGGGAACATTACATAGTCTTGAAATGGAGCAATAAAATCAGACTCTCATCCTGTGCACGAGGAAAACATACGCACCCCAAAATTGGTATGGAAAACACACATACACACCACCTCTCGAGCGTGAATGGCAGTCAAAAACCCACTCCTCAACTTGCTCCCTTGGTGAAAAAAATGCAAAACCTTGTGCATGAGAAGGTGAACAGAAATGATGGAGAGAATGGGAGAGTGGAAACATCCCATGTTGTTTTCCTTGCCGACATGAATGGATGACCCATCTGGTGGAGTGTGCGTGGGGGTAAAACTGCCACCCACCACTACCCAGAAAATAACTACCCTCAACTAACATCAGGGTTCTTAAATGGGTGGCTGACACTTGGCTTTTCCCATAGGCTCAAGATTTAACATTTCCTGCCTTTATCCTTAGGAAAATCCTGCCATTTTCAATATAGTTGCAGTGACATAGCTGGTTGTGGTTCATTTAATTAAAATGCATAATTACATGATGCCAAACTAATATGTGACGTATATCATGATATACTATCAACAACAATTCCAAACGCCGACACATAACATAACCAAATCTATGGTGGGGCTTTTTCCTTTAGCTCCACACCATGATTCATTACAATATATACATCACATATATTTAATGTAAACATGGTTAAAACAGGGGTGTTACAGCTCCTCTGATATTTCCTCCTAACTTACTAGATTTCTCCACTCTATCGACCACTCTTGGACGATGGCATCCAATTCCTCTATTGTGACTTTGTATGGAAAAGGAAACCACTGCTTGTCGGGATCCCTCCGTGCCTGAATGTAGATAGAATGGGGTCTGATGGCAAACCGAAGGATCCGGTGGTACTTGTACATGGCATAAAGAGAGACTCAGGGAACGAAAATGGCCATAGCTTGCAATGCTTCCCAATATACCCAAAATTGGATGGCACAGTCCATCTGTTGACTGGGTTCTTCGACCCACCATAATTTTTGATACCGTGCACCCCAACACACCTTTGTTGCATCAACTACCATTGGTTGATAATCTGTCGGTTCCATCCAGGAAACAAGTGCAATAAGGATCAAAAACCAACTATATGAAAATGACCACCAAACCTGAGCAACCAACGCATCTTCTAGCAACTGGTTCAACAAAAATAGAGACCAATTCATATGCACCCCTTTAGCACACTTCTGTGCACAAGAAACAACACCTGAATTGCATTGTACTGGTCGGTTTCCCCGAACTACTTTTCTTTCCAGAATTTGTGTGCCAATGCACACCACCTGTGAGTTAATGGTGTCGATGCAATAAGCATGACCATCACGCTGTAAACCAAATCACTCCTTTATTTGTTTGGCATGATTTTTGTCCATATCTTGCCCGTGGATATACTACGTCAGATCTTCCCTGACCTTTGGAAAGCCTGCGATGCTTCTGATCAAATATACTATCATAGGGATTAGCGTGTTCAACCAAAGCATCCCTCCATAAAAGCAAGCCAATAATTTCTTCACGCATGCATGGGCTTCATTCAATCAGCCAAAATAAGGCATATTGATGAGCCCCAACAATCCTGATTTATCCAACCCATTGCCCATGATTGAGGAATTCATTGAATTAGGGCACTAGGTCCTGTCGGGATTGACTCATAAGGCTCATCCATGACATCTTTGAGTAGTAGCAGGTCATGGACTTCAAATTTCAACCTTATGAGCGCAAGGATGATGTTGACCGAGAAATTCATCCCCTTCGGTAGCGGTGGCAATTTTGGTGGGTACTTCTGATTCTTTGACATCTACCTCAGCTTGGCTTCTGGATGCGTAGGAGTGATATAGCCCAAAATTTCATGTACAGAGACACCCCGAGGTGCCATGAACTCAACAGCCTGTCCTGTGCAGCTCCTTCTCCATGCACTCTCACTGAGGTGCGAGTTTGCCTCTTTTACGGTGGCATGGGGTTGGGTTGCTGAGCCTTCCTCTTCTGCTTGGGAATGAATGACGAAATGACTAGCATACTCATTATCTCTTCTTGAACGACCGTGGGATGAATCATAGATTCATACTCATTTTAAATCTCTATGGTGTCGAGGTCACTCAACATGCCTCATGCCTCAACCCTTCAACTGCACTTGATGGATCTAAACTACAACACTACAGTTCTCAGCACACTGCACAATTCCCTGCTCTGCTTCACCCTCTCTTCTCACTGAATGGAATAATTCCATCTTTACGCATCCTGCACATTGTTTTATCGCCACCTCCAATTCAAAATTCATCATTTCCAAATCTATCCTCATCATTATTGGTAAATTGGGTATTAATGACGCCAAATCCATCGACAATCTTACTCTTCTAACGGTCAGATCAATCATTAATTCAGGTCAATTCAATAAGCACCGCCAGCCAACTGATTTAACTACCTATATTTATTACTTGATTTGACCACCCCACAGTCCTGCAACTATCGCAAGTGGTCGACCAATTATCGCGGACAACTGTAACCTTGTGCAGCCTCTCCCCTGGCACTCACCTTGTTGTTCTGAACAAAAATATATTTTTTTCAGCACCTCAAATGGTGCAGATCACTGGCCTCGACCTGTACGGATTTAAAAGACTCCCATTTACAAGCGTCGGTCAGACTGCACCATCTAATTGTTGTAGTTGAATTTCATTGCCAGAAGTAATGGAATTAACGAGATAGGGACCTAACCAGTGCATTTGTAACTTACCTGGATTCCTGATGAACTTACTGTCGTATAACAATACCAAATCCCCTGTTGCAAAATGTTTTTCTTAATGTGGCGATCATGCCACACCTTCTGTCGATCCTTCACAACCTACTGGTGGAAGCCAGCAATAAAATGGTCTTCTTCAAGCTGGATTAAATACACAATTCATTCTTCTAATGCTTCTGCATCATCCATTCCCGTCTCTGTGGCAATGCACAAGTTGGGAACAATATACTCTATGGGCATGACTTCCTCTTGCCCATATACTAGCTTAAATGGTGTCTGAATAGTTAGTCATTTACAAGTAGTGCGATAGGTCCATATTACCTCTGGAGTTTTTAGGTCCCAGTCACCACGGTTAGTGTTACATACCTTAGTCAAAACTAGCTCCAATATTTTGTTGAATGCTTCGACGGTCCCATTTGCCTATGGATGTTATAGTGTACTCCTCTTGTCTTGCACCTGTGATTCCTCAATTAGTGATTTCACTGTCTGGTTGACGAAGTGACTGCCTTGGTCACTCATCAAGATATCGGGACACACAAACCTTGTCATAATGTTTTCAAAGATGAATCTCGCTGCCGTCACAGTAGTACAATCCACAACTGGTGCAACTTTCACCCACCTAGTAAGATAGTAGGTTGCAGTGATGATGTATTGTGCATCAGTCTGCCTCCCTGGTGGATTAATCAGACCCACAAAATCCACATCCCATTTATCAAATGGTTGCAAAGTCACCTGCGGTACCAGCGACATGTCATCCCGCTGCGATGGTTTACTGACATGTTAGAAGACGTCATAGCTCCTCACATAGTCTGCGACATTGTTATGCAACATAGGCCACTATAATCCGGGGTGCAACACTTTCCGTGCAGTATCCCAACCTCCATAGTGACCTCCCACAATTCCTATATGTGCTTCTTCGATAATGGGACCCTACTCATGCGATAAAATACACCGTCGCAAGATTTCGTCTGGTTCAAGCTTATATAACTATCCTGTAATTAGCTAAAAATCAGAAGCTTTTACTACCAACTGCTTCTTTTGGCTAGTCGACATGTCCTCTGGGGCGATACCAGTGGACAAAAACTGAATAATTGGTGCCTAGTGATCATTTGTGATGTCAACATGACACAGTTGCGCATCTGGTAATCCATCATCAATATTGGTCGGTTCTTCCCCGTTCTCGACATGATACAGATGATCAGGGCCAGCATTCAATTGTCCTGGATTCACAATTATTTCAAAATCAAACTCCTGGAAGAGTAACAACCATCGACAAATCTTCCCCCCCAACATAGGATTATTGACTAGGTATTGCAAAGAAGAATGATTAGTGAACATCCTAAAATGTTCACCCAACAAGTATTGCCAGAACTTTTGTAATGCATAAACCATCACCAAGCCTTCCCTTTTCATCATTGTATAGTTTCGTTCAGGAAAAGATAGCTTTCTATTGGCATATGCGATCAGGTGATCCAGGTCACCCTCACCTAGTTGCATAAGAACAACCACGAACATGATAGAAGAGGCGTCAACGTTCACATGGAACTCCTTATCCCAATCAGGAAAAACCAGTATGGGTGCAGAGGCCATATTGAATTTCAAAGTGTCAAAACTTCCTTGACATTCCTGAGTCCATTCATAGGCCACATCCTTCTTTAGCTGCTTTTCCATGGGGGCAGTAATTGCAACGTACCCTTTTATAAACTTGCAATTGTATCTATTATGCCCCAGTGTGGCCCGAAGCATTTTGACATTAGTTGGTGGTGGAATACTGAGGATTAGAGCGATTTTTTTCAGGTCAACCAATAGACTTTCCTTGCAAACAATGTGTCCCAGTAACATGCCAAATGGTGGACAAATAATACACTTTTAGAGTTCAAGGCAATTTGATGATGTCGACACCTTTATAGCATCAGCCGTAGGTTGTTCAGATGGTCCCTAATCAGGCCATAGACAGTCCAATCGTCCATATACACCCGTAGGAACTTTTGAAAAAAATATTTAAATACAACGACAACTACACAAGAGAATAAGGCTGATGCATTCTTCAGCCCAAATAGCATGACTGTATATTAAAAATAGCCCCACTCAATGACAAACGTAGTCTTATAATGATCCTCCTTCGCAATCTGGATTTGGTGGTATATCGAGAAGTCATCCATGAAAGAATACATCTCCTAGATGCCTACACCTTCAAGAACTTCATCTGTAAAAGGGGTCGGGAATGGATCATGTACACATGCATCATTCAACTTCCTTAAGTTGACGCAAATGCAGATTTCTCCTATTTTTTTTTATCCTGGACCACCATAGGACTTATCCACTTGGATTCTTCCACAGGTTCAATAATCCAAGCATTAAGCATCCAGTCAATCTCTACCTTCACACGTTTCCTATATCGTGGATTCAGTCGATATGGCCTCTGTCACACCAGTTTGGCATCTGGTTTCAACATGATTTTCATCTCCCCTAAGTCTCCTAAAATTCCCTTCATCTCTGAAAACTATGTTGAAAAAAGGTCCTGGAATTCATGTAGCAGGTCCGTGATCCTAGCCATGGTCTCCTCGTCCTAGTAGTCTCTGACATTGGAAAAATTTGGGTTCTATTCTGAACCAATGTTAACTTTCCAGATCTTCAATAGATGATTCATCAAGTCCATCGGTATGTTGGGGGATGCAACGTCATGGCTTCCTTTGGACTCTAGAATATTAACATTCTGTAACTCATCATCATCTTCAGGTTCCCCTCACAAGTTGTAATAGGCCATCATGGACTGAATTGAACAATGCACATGTGGATCAACTAGATAGGCGACAGGGGTAACCTTGAGTATGACATCACATATGATTTGTAAGGTATTTCATACCTCTGGGTTGATGTCTTGAAAACTAAACGTCTGTGCAAAACAAACATAAAACTCTTCCCAAGTGGTGAAAGTCCTACGCAACTCTTCCACCACATACGAATAACTTGACATTTCTTCTAGAGTGTGAACGAAAGCATGGACCCATTCATCCCTGGGTCACAACACCCATAAATTCTGACACTCGATTAAATATCCAATGGGATCATTTCATCTGTCATATCTCCCAGCATGATAAACCTCTATATCACCAAATCATACCATCGTCAATCTACAACACTGTTCCCAGTCATGGACCATCTATTTGTATGTCGCCCACCATCGAGCTGGAGTAGCCTTCAGTGCTACATCCAGAGCTAGTATCCTTTGTGGTTCAAAAAAATTCTCTTGAAATTCCTAAAAGAACTCTGATAGTCCCTTCATTCCTTCATAAATGGGAAACTCGACATTCTCAGTCGCAACATGTCGGAGATATTGTGTAATCAACCTGCATTTCTTGAATGATACCTCATGCAACTGATTCTACCACTTTTATAGAGCATAGTTAGTGTCAAAGGATGTGAAACTTGCGCTACGCCATCCAATTCTTCCATCAACGGTAGGATGGATATATTCCTCATAGATGTTATAATCATGATCCCAACTTCTCCCTACTTCATCCTTTACAGGTTCAATATATCATCATCCTTCCTAAGGGTCCATAGGAGCAATGACCCTGACATCCTAGTTTTCAAATGTCATAACACATTTTTTGAAGTTAATAGCTACCATGCTATCATTAGCCCATCCAATCCCTAGTAGTGTGGGATAGTAACCACCATATTCTACAACTTCTATCACATCAAAATCAGCATGTGTTTTCATACCTTCAATGTCGACAACCAAGTTTGAAATGCGACCAATGGGCTGAACCTTCGCCTGGTTTGCTAGTCGCAACTATACTTGTGACCATCCCAATGTTGGATTTCCCATCAAATTCCGGGTTTGCTTAGTCAGAATGTTTACATCAGATCCAAGATTCATAATGACCGAGTCAACCTCATAATCTCCAATCTGGATATTCATCCTCATCTCCTTACCTGTCTTCTTTTTTTGCAAGGAATTTAGAATGGAATTCTTCACTATATTATCTGGGTGGTGCAATAATGTCTCAAGCTCAATAAGGGAATTAGAGTCCCTTGCCAGTGATAGACAACTTTCAAAAAAAATCCGCAAGGTACCATGTTGTCACGATGGTCCTGCCTCTACAGATGGATCGAAAGCAAATGGCATATCAACAATTTGTAACTTACCCGGATTTCACCGAATTACATTCTTTGCGTCAAAGAAGGTATCTTTCTCTGTATCAATATCAAATGCGGCCTTTTTCTTACCTGCAAGTTGAACCTGTAGCCGTGGTCCATCGTTTCTAGTTTTCACGCTAGCTAGAGTGACAATCTCGGTGTTGACATCATTCATCCATGGCTTAGCCTGAATAGTGGCAACTATCAATCCTTGATTTAAGTTCAAAGGCGGGTTCTGATTCAATGGTTGTTTCATCGGTTGGTTCTTTGTCTGAGGCGAGTTTTGGGTCTGAGTCTACAGTGGGACCTGGTTTGGCATTATCGGCTAGTTCTACACTTGGAATGCAGGCTGATTCTGATTCTGCACATTTTGTAACTGAGGAATATTTCTTTCCTGTTATTTTGCAATCAATTGAGGGAAAATTTTGACTTTAGGATCACTGGCTGTGCAGTATGTTCATTGTACATGAGGGCATTCCCTCTAGTAATTCCCAAATACCCCACATATGTAGCACTATATTGATTCACAACCTCATCCTCCTCCTCGAGAAAATCCCTTCCTCAACCTCTGAACCCTCCACGGAATCATCCTCAGACTCCTCCTTGCTAAAACTGTAGTTGGGCCATTTGTTGCTGCGGTGGGTTAGGTTGTTGCTGGAAATAGTGTACGGATTGAACATATTATGGATAATTATACTGTAGTTGTGGTGCCTGGTTATACCACGGTTGTGATGCCATTTGCGGCTGAGGTGAAAAGTGTGGTTGCGCTATAAACTATTGTTGTGGTTGCGCAGGAACAAACTGCAGTGAAGGTGGTGGTGTATACGACACATATGCTATTGGTTGTACTACTTGAGGCTGTGCTTGCATTGTTTGGGTGTCCTTACCTTTCACAAAGTATGAATCGTACATCCTTTCCTGGAGCAAACCATAAGCACGACAATTTTTGTTGTCATGTCCAACTGACTAACAAAATGTATAGTACAAATTTTCTTCCTTGGTAACCATTTTCTGCATGTAATCCCAGTTCTCATGTCGATTCCCATAGACCTAACATATGTGATACCATGGTACACCAGCACAGCTCAACGTATTCAGGGCTCCTGACAATAAATAATTCTGAAACGTCAGACAGGTGTCCTTGGTATGTCTGCCTTCATGGAAATAGGTGCACCAAATATCATCGTGATCTTCCTTGGCCTCTTTGATATATTGTAGTTGGAGTGTCAAATTGGCCAACTGTGCTTGAATCTGGTTCATTCCAACTGCAGATTCTCCTACTGGTGATGCCTCCAATTTCATCACGGTCTCCAGATCCTCGCTTTGTGTCATGATCTTTTGTTGCATTAGCTTCTATCTAATATGCAAGACAAGCACAACAATGAACCATTCCTTGTGCTAAACATCACTCATCTGAAAACTGACCTGAGCCATGAATATCTTAAACTACTAATCAAAGTCCCAAATCGTCTCATTGGGGAACTATTTGCTTTCCTTCAATTCAGTAATATACTGAGCCTCATATTTTGGCTTCTTAAATTATTCAAATAACCCCATTTGGATCTCATCCGATGTCTTCACGGTACCCGCCTGAGGTATCCACATGAACCTCATGAACCATTCTAGCGCACGAAACCTTAGAGTAGTGGCCAATTGACTTTTCTTCACATCATCATCGACAATTTGTTGAGCATTCTAGATCGCCTCACATAAGAAACAATACTGCTCTGTATCGTTAGTACCATTCCCGTTGAATATTGGTAACTTCATTTCGTCACCCACCATTATGGGCCTTCTTCCTCCTATTGGTTCTCTATTACTAGAGTGTTGATGACACGTTGGGCAAGTTGACGCGGAGTGTGTATTGTTTCCTTGTGGTGGAGTAGTGCATGGAGGTGTAAGCATGTTACTACTGGGGTTCTATCCTATTTTTCTTCTGGGTGTAACCTGGTACTGGTCATCCTTGTCATCACAAAAGGTGTGCTTCATCCCGTGAGGTTCTTCTTCACGGCATTGCACTTCGATCGCGGTAGTATATTCTCCTGTCCTCTACCTCTTCTCTCAAAACCTTGCTCCTCCCCTTGTACAACCACTTGTTTCCTCGACAACCTTCAAATTCTCACCAGAACTCATGCCCATCTACCCCTTATCTTTTCATGCATCCCCCCCTTTTGTCGCGGTGCCTACATCCTCCATAAACCAGAGTTCCACTACTCTTGGTCCATCTTCATAATAAATTTTTCATAGACCTGTTTCTTAATGGCCAGCTACAGCGACAACATGAACCTTCCTCGAGGTCCACTGAAGAAATATCTTTCTACTTCACTAAAGGACTTATTCATGTCAACTGCAAACTCAGTGATGTATCCTTCTAAGATACTATCCAACCACACTTCAACTTCCTGTGATGCCTTATTATTGGTTTCTTGTAACTCTTGGATCAACTATGGGGTCCAGGATGTCAACTCTCCTCCTTGAAAGTTGGTCTTCTTCTCAGTGAACTTTGCCAAGCATTCCTACAAGAGGACAATAAATTCACAAAAGAAAAATTCATGAGGACCGTCGTGGATATACCTGTCCATCCAGTGGCCCGTCAACAACTTTGGATGCTGATTTTCAGCTATGACAAACTCCCACAATTTTAGATGAAACCATCCTTCGATCTCCAGTTGAGTCGGATACCAAAACATATCCTCCTCTTAACAACAACTAGGTCCCAAGAACGGAACAATTTGTTGGTGAAACCCACCAAAAAATCCTCATGGATAGGGTTTCCCACTCTATCGACGACCTACAGCGCAATCTCTCTGAGCACAGACCTAGAGAGGTTTTACCTAGCCGAGCAATGTCTATGGAGCAGACGATGTCTCACCCGAGGCGTTCAAGGGAGAGCTGTCGGAACCGAGTTTTCGGCAGTGGGGAGGGAGGATATCAGGATCTGATGGAAGGACACCATAACTACCCTATCCAAAGCTAGCAATCGACTTTACACTATTTCTTCAACTTGTAGATGGTATTCATAACTTATGCAATCATCATATCATCACATAGTTATCACAATATCACAACATTATTCATGAAACATATCTACTCATCGCGCAACAGACAGTAGCAGAAAACATATTGCATCGACATAGCAGCAAAATAGATCACATTGATATAGCAAGAAGAGACTAGATCACATCTACATTATTCGATCATAACAGAACATGTCACAGCATAATAACAGATCAGATCGTAGCAACAATAACATACAAGATCACAACAACAATAACATACAAGATTTGTGCCACAATCACCGTATCATATTAATATTTCACAAAGGAACCACATTACACAATTATTCTCCAAAACTAGAGACTACATACATCATGAGAAACATAGATCAAACACAGGTACACAGGGAATTCTTCACAAAACTAGATCGCACAAAATATTATGTCTCGATTATCCTCTAATGCGATTTGCCTAGACTTAGTCTGTAGCACTTTCCAATCATGATGATTGTCTATTTTCAAAATTAGATCTATAAATTGGCTTGCGCCGTTACATTGAGGGTCCACTTCTAACTAACTTATAACCTCTAATGACCTATTACAACAAAACTTGGTCAAATAACATATAAAATATTCAAAGCGGTTATTCTTCTTCCCATCCTGCTAATCTAGCCTTGCGCGTTACCACATGAGGTTGCGGCAATGTTGCGCAACTCACTTACCAAAACCCCTGCCAAAACATAATATCAACCCTACATAGTGGTAATGTTCAACAGTTACAACTCTTATAGGAGGAGGACAAGGACTATTACATATCATGATACAAGGGTTTCATAGCTTATGGTCATCTCTAAAAAATCTGTAGAAGACTTATGGGTTTCTTTCTTGGAGAATATGGTGTCAATCCAACCTAATTCAAAGGGGTTTTTATTCTAATTTTTTGCTGAGTATGACATAGTGCACATTGTTGGTAAGTTCCCTAGTTTATCAATGTTCGATCTGTGGGATATTTAGACGGCTGACTCATGATTAATGAGATATCAAAAGAATTTCATCATATCATGTGGACTATTAAAATATACCTTTCAGATGTATATCAAGCCATGAATACAACCATACTAAGCTTTATGCCTAGTGAACCCAAAAAGAAACTTGGCCCCACCCTCATACACTCAAGCTAAGAATGGGGTTTGCTAATAGCTCACCAATACCATACTCTAATGCTACTACTAGAATGGAATACAGGAAAGAATATATATATATATATAT
>LPNX010900696.1:259967-301269 GCA_001517045.1 Pseudotsuga menziesii
CAAAAACATCAGAAGTTTCTTTTCCAAGTTATTCAATCATAGAAACAACTTGATAAATCAAACTAATTAAAGTAAGTTTATATATCAGATAGAACAAAGTTCTCATGAATGTATGGTAATCACCATCATCAACTAAATGTGTGTGTGTGCACATGCATAAATACCCAATACATAGTTCAATCAAATAAAAGAAAACATAATTATACCTTGATTTGTGGAGCTTTGCATTGTCTTCTTCTTCTTTACCTTTCAAAACATCATTAAACATACTTCAATTTTTTTCCTGTTGCAATAATTTTATGTTAGGACCCATCAAATAAATATTTGTTTTTTTATGAAAATAACAAAACCAATCTAAATAAATACAATACTTTTACAATGTAACTTACAATACTATTCAACTATTCAAGTAGATTAATTTTCAATAATAGATCACCTGATCAAATATGCAGAACCAAAAGCACTATGCATATAAGGCCATCGATCACATCGAAACGCCATTTATTTCCTCTTAACTATGAAAATGTTTCTCAACACTATCTGTAACAAGTTCCAATGGAGGAGTCAAATAGCAATAGTAAAATTTAAACACTACAATTATAGAAATAATTGCTTTTAATGTATTCTTCCTTACCATTCATTGATATCCTCTCTATTTTGAGACTAATTTAATATTCTCTACTAAACATGACCAACCATGTGAAGGTGGAAGAGTCTTATGACCCCTTCCCCCACTTGCATCACTCTCAATTCTCCAAACCCAATGCATCTACTTGTAAATAACAATTTAGTGCAAATTATTTCACTTATTAGCTGAAATAATCTTTCATTAAATCATTCTTTAAATCATTCATTAAACCATTCAACCATTCAACAACTGAAAAAAACATTCATTAAACAATTCATTAAATCATTCATTAAACCATTCATTTAGTCAATACTCGATAAAAAAATCAGTAAACCATTCATTTAATCATTCATTCATGAAATAGAGGAAAAAACCACGTAATTTTTTTTATTATAAATAAGAATTACTCAAAATTTATTTAGTCTCTTCCTTTTTACTTTTCTTCTCTTTACATATTTAGCCAGAAACGCATATTCCAAAATTTGCTCATCGGTCTCCCTACTAGACTTCTCGCAAGGTTGAACTTGCGGCAAAGGGCTATGAATTTCTGCAATAATGTCAAAATGTTTCATTAATTTATTTTTATTTTTATAAATACAAGTAACTCATTTAAAAAAAAACATGACATAGATCTTTTTTTACCTAGCATGGGCACATCAACATGTTCATCATTATCATCTGTCTCTACATGCTTTGTAGTTGAAATGTGGAGAATTAGAATCAATGTTTATCATCTGCAATTATCTATACAAAATAGTAGCATATCAATAAATTAATTACCAGGAAACAAAGCATGATCTTCGTCTGGTTGGTGTACACTATCATCGACAGGAACAGGATCATTACTTTCCTGCTTAAAGAGGAATAAATAATTTATGTTCTTTTTTTATAAGGAATAAGTTGCATGAAAATTGAAAAATTATCATTAAACTATATGGTTTTTATATACCTATGGACCAGATGGATCAGCAGAAGATCGTGCATTATGCCCAGACAAGCTTCTCCGACATTCAACAACGAAGTCAAAGCCCTGTTCGAAGCCAAGATTCATGTCTTCCTCAGTGGGAAATTATTTGAACCGGTCGGTCTGCATATTTGCATGATGTCATTAATTTTAATTTTTTTCCAAAATAAAACAAAAATATTTTTCTATATATTATTTGGATGCAGTTTTTGGTTTTCGATACTTACATACCGGGCCGCCAAATTTGAATAACCACCAAGCCCAAGATTTTGTTGACCAATTTTTTCCTGTCTTTCCTTGCTGTCCTTAGATGTGTTCGAAATCCTAATCAAGTTTTGAATTACATTAATTGATATTCCAAATCTGATATAAAAACTAATAATAATAAGACTAAACATTAAATTTTGGAATGTATTGCATACCTCTCTGTTCCTGGTAGTATCTTTCCTGCTTTTCTCAGACCCTTCTCTTTTCCATATTTCACTGGGGTGTTCCACTCCCTTTATGGAATCATCCTAGGGGGCTCATACCTAGGGTTCTTTTCTAGGTGAACCCTATACTAGTATCGAACAATATTCAGATGTTTTCCAACCTTTTGTATGACCTTCAATGTATCGAAGGTATCTTTTTCGAACAGACCAACGAAATGATTAGTCAGCTCATCCTTTAAAGCTTTTTCCTTTCTGTCCCATCTTGTAGAGATGTTTGGACCGAATATATCCAAGGACAAATCATTTAGATTTTTATAAAATACATCATTTCCTACAAAACATTAATGCCATCATTAGTCAACATTAAAAAATATTATCGGTATATTAGTCACAAATTATAAAAAACTATATTGAACAATCTATAATCACCTGGAATCTTCTCTATATTTATTGGAATGAGTTATTCGTTCACAAAAAATGTTGTCACTATTGAACCAATTCTAGTGACACGAGAAGATCTAGGAAATGCTGCTTCAACATCAGCATTAGTATCTAACCCTGCATCCACCCCTTCTTCTACAACATCTGTTGTGGGTTGGTTAACATCAGATGCACCCTCTGCTAGCGTTGGGGGTGTCGCAGAGCATGTTGCCAACTATTCAATGGAAAAAAAGGGAGTAGTATGTAGTGTACGTGGATTGGTTTGGGAACTGGGATGAACAACGCCTTGAACACCACTGTTAAGCTGCATAATTTCCTATAAATAAAAACCATTGTATTATAAGTTCAATATCATATTAAATTAAAAATTATAAAGTTCTAAATGAATTTACATTATTACTTCAGAATTTACTTGTGATTGTTGACATCTCTGGAAAAACAATTGATTCTTTGATTTGATCTCTTCTATTTGTGGAACTGTCAATGCCAGAAAAACCAGTTCCTTATTTTGTTTTACCATGGTCTTCTATATCTCCCTCAATGGGTTTGCATACCTACTAATTTCATTATCTTTCATCAATTGGGAGACATCAAACTGTAAAGACTATTCAATTGGTGTTTCATAAACCGAATCCACTGTCTGCAACATAAATATATAAAACATTTCTTAGTCTTTGAAGTAATAGTCTATGCAATAAATTATATTAACAAAATTTGTCTATCATGATAGATTGGATTACATCTAGGTTTACCTAATTCCTAGAAAATGGCGTGGTCTAATCAACAGCTGGGGACTTTTCTCGATCATCCACATGCAAAAAAAAGTAGAGAACATTATCACAATGAATGTAATATGTAAAAACTAAAAAATATAGAACAAAACTAAACATTATGATACATGTTTTATATACAATTTTGAAGTATTTAAAATGTGGAATTACATTTAGGTTTACAGGTGGCCTCGAGGCTCCAGTCATCTGATCAACAGTTAGGGACTTTCCCTAGTCATCAACCTACAAAAAAAGTAGACAACATTATCATAATGAACGCAGGCATAAAAATAGAAAAATACATAAAAAAAATAAACAGTATGTTACATGATATACATGTGTACAATTTTAAAGTATTTAAAATGTAGAATTACATTCATGTTTACCTGTTGCCCCGATGCTGGAGTTGGTTGATCAATAGCCTGTTGGCTTCCCTGATCAACAATCTGCATGGAAAATAGATAATATTATATAAACGAACCGAATATACTATTGAAAATACATAACTACAGATCTGTTTGTCCATCCTAAATTTTTGCAATGTCAATATCAATGTATAATTGCCGCCTTGCGGTAGGTCTAGTACTAACATCTACTATGATGGAGGTTCCTTGGACATAACCCTGCATCAAAAACATACTAAAAATTACCTAACGAAACCAAAATATTCACTCAAACAATTTTAAAACATAAAATTTTGATGTATACATTTTGCCTCATGGATCGTGTATTCCTCTCACCTTCACCTGGGGTGATGAGAGCACCATCACCTCCCTGTGAAGTCAACATAGAATATTTAATAGAAAATTATAATTATATGCTAACGAAAAATCATAAATATGTTAAAGTAATTAATAAAAAGTTGGGTAAATTGTTGGATGTACCACAACCATACTAACCATGTTTGTATCTGCACGATTCAAATTGTAATTAATAAGCAGTTCTTCCCCAGCAGCTATTGATTTAATGGAACATACAAAGGCACAGTTTCCTTCATGCGACTCTAATATGCAGTTGGGTTCCTTAAGTGTAGACCCTGATTGTGTACTATTTATAAACCCCGCAATATTCCCAGTTATTTTTGGCCTTCCGTCAATGCACAACGTTGCTCCTTTATTTTGATCTTTGTGTTTCAGGTGTACCTAATTTGTTAACAACCCATATGTATGCATACTTCATGTATATTGGACAAGGCACATCCAATCATTGTATTTGTAAGAGGGTCCAACATACTTCATCAATTATGTACATCTTCAGTATCCAACATTTATGCCATCCATGCAAAACAACCCCAATCCATGTAATGAGGACGGTGCAATTCTATATATTTTTTCATTCACAAAAAAATCAGTGTTTACTTTAGGAATATCCCTAGGTACCCATTCTATAACTAGGTGTTTGTACCTTAAGGTCACCTCGATGTCTCCTACTATCTCATCATCATAGGAACATGACCCCCCTCCTCTAAGAAACAATTCCATGCCTTTATTGAATTTTCTTTTGATCTTATGACATCTAGTTGATCTAGCCCTTCTAGACCTACTCGATGTCTCACTTTCCTCCAGTCTTCCCAAAATCCCCTCGTTGGAGGAAGACAAGTTTGACAAATACATATTTGGTTCTACCTGCACCATGGCCGAAAAAACAAATTGGCAAAACATAGAAAAATACCAGCAAAAAACATGGAAATACTTATAAGCATAACATAATGGTGATATCATTATCCTAAACAATATCAATAATTCACTAGTATAACAATTCATCACTTAGTTCTTTAACACGATATATATATCAAGTCGTTCCATATCAAATGCTTCATCCAATTAATCTCAAAATACAAACAATGTTTTTTACAATATTCCTAGGTGTTCCTATTTTAATTTAGATTGTTTCCTCACCCAAAAATATACAATACCCAGTTTCCGGATCTCAATATATGTGATAAAATCATTTGCAAATATTTTGTATCTTTTTTTCAAACGAAAAAGAGGTTTTTTCTTTGATATTCAGTAGTGAATAAAAGGTAACTTTTACATAGTCCTGGAAATAAGTCGGTCCATTAACAAGTGGAGATCATAAGTATGAAAAAATATCTCAAGGGGAGGGATGGAACCCATGATCCTAACATGAATGAAGTAGAAATACTACACGGAGAACATAAGGAGCCCAAATAGCTTATCTAAGGAGGCATCGAGGGTGGAGAAAACACACCGCTGAGGGGATGAAAATAAACTCTATATCCCTAGCTAAAATGAGAAATATGTTGATTTATTCCATAGTAGAAAGAACCAAAAAATAATATGCCACACAAATAAAAAAATATATTAAATTAACTATATCATGCCTTCCTCAATGATTTATCCTTCTAAAAGTTACGAGAAGGAGAGGAGGCCATCCTTCATATTCAATGCTTCCTTAGATAAACGGTTTGCACCCATATTGTTCTCCCTGTAAACATGGCTAAAGTCATATAAACAAGTTTAAGATGTCAGTATTATAGCATATATGTCAGATATCCGATGAAATACATTACTTTCTCCAACCTCTATAGATGAGTTCACATTCTGAGAGCTTCTAACACTACACCAACCTGATCACACAACTTCTAGGTCAGTTCTCTAGTATACATTGTCTCAATTATTCATTTTATTGGCCACTCATCTCTCCTTATTCGACACCTATAGGCTTCCATATAACTTATAAAAACTTCCAACTCAGCACAACAAACCTCTAAACCAAATGTTTAAAAATAGATTAAACCCCTGTATCCAATGAACCGAATAAGTCAATCCTTATCTATTTATTTTGTCATTAACTATTTTCTTGATATTTACACAAGTGTATATGAAGATCACATATTTATGCATGGTTTTATGCTTCCTGGTTTTAGTGTTTACCCCTGTATCCAATGAACCGAGTAACTCAATGCACATGTCGCAGATGTTACTCTTTGGACTATACCTATTTTTTTCATCAAGCATGATCATTTTGAGTCATTGAAGAAATTTTTTCAAATAAGGGTACTTAATAATGTTGAACAAATCCTTCATATGGTAGATGTGGCTCTTCAAGGATGAACACTTGTTTAAAAACAAACTAAGTTTTTATGCTAATCTACAACTTATACAAGTGAGACCTAGGTTCGGACGCCTTTTAGATTTAGACATTGTACCTACAATATCATCAAAAGAAATATGTAGGCTCCTCCATCATCAGAATATTCTTATCTTGACACAAAGAAAAATGTTTAAACAAGGAAATGGAATTTTGCCTCAAGTTACATTGCTGGAAATGATTGATTTGTCCTGTCCGATTATTGTCCCAATAGCCATTATGGTATTGTTGTGCCCTGGCTCAACATCCTTTACAAAACATTATTTCATCTAATAAAATCCTATTTTATTAGATGAAATGCTTGAATTTCTCAGTACAAAATAAAGAAGAATTACAGCTACTGAAACAATGCCATGTTGTCAGCTACTGAATTGGGGAAATTCGTTGTTTTTAAAGAAACCTTTGCAACTATAGGATATTTAACAAAATCACCACTAATGAGTTATTATTTGTTTTTGGGTTCTAAATTAAGGATAAAGTTTAATGATTGCCATATCCTTTGTTTTATCCTAATCTAGAAATTAATCCAAAGCATGATCAATTGATTTTGTTGGTTTTGTTATTATGACTATTGTTAGGGTTCAAATATTATCAATAGTTGGTTCGGGGTGATTTTGGTCAAGACCTAGGGCCAGCGTAAGCCAAATGTGTCGCAAACCATTTTTTCGGCATATCCTAAGTTTGCAAACCATCGTTGATGTTGATTGATTATCATAAGGTAATACTTCAAGGTTCAGTCTCGAGTGCATGGTTTGTGATTACATTTTATTGTTCGCCACCTTTCAAAGGTAGGTTGAATCTATGATAAGGGAGCATGTATTATGGTTATCGTTGGATTGAGTTATGTCGCAGCCTATATCTTGATTCACTTATTGCGAAACCAGTATGCTATCATGACACTGGTACTTGAATTGTCCATCGCGTTTAAGTGTTGGTACGTATCCTCCGTCGTGGCTCCTTGTCATTAGAACACCTGGTCTACGTACAGCCAAGAGGCTCCCATCATTTAAGTCAGGATAAATTATGGTAATATCAGCCATCTAGGGTATTTGACCGTCATTTGTATTAGCAATCAATTACCGCTCCGAGTGTTGATGTCTTCGTTCATGCCAAACCCGCAGGGGTATACCCTGCGTTCATGCATGGCTTATCCTGTTCATTATCTGGTGCTGCTGAGCCTTCATTCTAAGTGTTCACGGTCTCGTGTTTTGTCTCTCGCCGAGATCTGGTACCTATTTTGCGTGCGGTTACGCACCTGGACTCAGCCAGTGATGGCACCTGTAGTAAGGGTTGAACCCTGTGAGATGACCCTGCTAAGTTCGAACCCTGAACTCGCAGTAAAGGTTGAAGATATAGGATGGATGCCGTTCTTGAATAAATTTTCTGATTCGAACCCTGAAGTTACTAGGGTTTTTGCTCTCTCCCTAGTCGATTTTCAAGCAGAAGTTGGGGATCTTCGGTTCCGGGTTGATGAAAGGTCAATAGCAGCTGCAACAGGTTTGTCCTTGACGGGTCAGAGATGGTTCAAGTACTAGAAAATGACTATAACTGAATGGCGACAATTACTTAAAAACCTTGCTCAGGAGGTCTCTTTTCGAACTGAAGTGGCCCGTAAGTATTTCAGGAAAGAATGGCGTCCTGTCCTTGATCTGATTCATCGATACTTGACCTGTGAAGGCCGGTTCTTGTCAGCGTATGTATATCACCTCCGGCTTATGTATATTTTTATAGGGTTTCCATTGAATTTACCTTACTATCTTTTACATAGCCTGTTCAAGATGTCTAATGGTATTAAGAAAGGCCCTAAACACGTCAGTCATAGCCTCTTTCATCATGGTTTGGTTCGTATGCTGATAGATAATGAGTTGTTGAAGTCGGGTCGGTCTTGGGATGAATTTGTAGAGTCAAATGGTTTTTCTTCGTTTTGTCATTGCATGTTCGACAATCTTGATGATTATAACAAGAACAGAGATCAAGGTTCAATTTCAGCCCCTACTTCGCGCAAACCTCTGTCGATCCCTCACCGTATGAGTCCTCAACCCTGAAAAGAGTCCATGGATAAACCAGTGAAAGGTGTTCGTACGCCTCTAGGTTCTAAGCGTGTTAGGACACCCTCATCCTTGTCACCAACAACCCCACAAAATGATACAGATAAGATTCGTGGTCGTGGTCAAGATAGACCAAGAGCTAAGTTGGCGACTAGATTCACCAAAAGCATGGCGAAAGCTAACTCTGTCAAAACCCCTGTAGTTTACAAGCTTCAGGTGGAGACTGTGGTGTTGGATGATGAGGAATTGGATTTCCCTTCGCCTGATAATGATAATGCTATTCACCCTGAACCTGTTCCAAAACCTATCAACGAGACTCTTCCCGTTGTTGATGAGGACATCCCTGTGCTCGACAAAGAGGTGCGAGTGGAAGCTGTTATTAATTCGTCGGTCAAAGAAAAGTATGTGCACGCGAATTCGCCTGGTGTGTATTGTGTCGCAGACATGGCTCATCCTATGTTTATTAATCGCCTGTTGGATAAAATTCGTAGTATGGAGGATAGGGTAGGTGAAATGGCGGTGAATCGGGATTTATTAAAGGCTGAAAATGCTAGGTTAAAGGAGAAAGTTGATGAGAATGATCAACAGCTTCTCCGACTCAGAAATCATAAGAATAAGTTAATCAGGAGAGTTCTCAAGCTTCAAGATGAAAATGGTAAGAGTGATGAAAAAGTTCGTGAGCCTAACGCTCAGATTGCTCTAATGCAGTTTAGGGTTGCTCCTTTGCCGAGTCATTCTAGTGGGGTCAATATTCAAGTTTTTAATGCGCCGGTTAATTTGTGATTATGCTGGATCTATTTGCTGTTGGGTTTAATTTTGAATTTTGATGATCAGGTATTGATTTATTTTACTTTCTGTTTGTTATTTAAGAATTTATTATTTCGATTTATGTTTATGTTTTAATTTTATTATTTAATTTGCTGCAGGAGATATGGTTGCGGTTTGTGTCCAAATTTTGATGAATGTCCATTTTTGCATGATCCCACATCAATCGGAACAGATCAAATATCAAGCTTTCCAGGTCTTGTTTTATCGCTGGAGTTTTCGATTTCCATGGATCGTCTTGATGATTTACTTATGTTGAAAAATGACATGTAATACTTGTCATTTTTTAGAAATTAGTTGGATGATTTGATCTGGGCGATCTCAAACTTTTAGGGATGTTTATTTTTGAAAAAATGTATTTAAGGATTGAAAGTTTATGGGAAAGGGGCCGATAATTGATGGAAAGGGCACCACAAGACTGGGTTGATTTGTTTGCGACTTGGGGCAGCTAACTGTCTGCAGCCATGACATTATTAAACTGGTGATATTATAAATATATGTCTGCAGTTTGTATACCTGGCACATATTTGTGATGTCTATTAGTCTTGTGATTTTTTTTCTATTTTCATTTATGTTTGTCGAAATTCTCTAAATAATTCTACAGATATATAATTCTTGTATGATTATCGATTTTCATGTTCTTGATTTATGCTGATGTATCATGTTGTGTAATTGACAATCGATATTGTTGTTTATGTGAGATGTAATCATTACTGCATGATTTGTTAATGTTTAAATTCTTTTAAATGTTATCAGAGTTATCTATGTAGTATTTCTATTAGCATGAGTCGATTGCATGGTTAAATTCTCTTATTGCTCCTTATCAGGATAGTAGGTAATTAGGGTTATATGTTATTTATTCTCTGCTGATTATATTGCCAGAAAAACCTATTTAAATCAGATATTTTTTATGAACTACATTTAGATTATTTCTCTTGTAGCTACTGTACATGTGTATATATAATATAACATATCCCTGTAGGATATTAATCTTTTCCATGTTTATGTTTGATTCATGTATTTAGTGCTAACTGTTGAAAGTAGATTAAACCTAACAGTTCGTCATTCTTGTGATATATAACCTGAATCAATCCTTGTAATTATAAGTAGAGGTCTAACCCTAACAATCAGTAGCATTAATTTTAACCATAAGTCTTGTGGACTTCCAGGCCAACAGAGCCTTTAAACCTGTCGGGAACAACCATCCCAAACAGCTTGGAACCTGCACTAAGGATCCCGGTCTGGGTTGTCTCCCCCATTGCGGGCTTAGTCAAATATGCCCGTCAATAATGGCGCTAGAAGGAGGGCCAGCGTAAGGCAATGGCTGATGAAAAAAACCCTGTAAACAAAGTTAATCAGCCAACCACCCCTCAAATATAGTCAACTGCATAACCACACTCTCACCGTTCATCACGAGTGAATGAAACCCCAGTGAGTGACTCTATTCGAAATATGATCTCTCAGTTCAACTCTCCCGGTATTCACTTACCTGAAGAAATAGACTAGTACGAGCAAGCCTTAAACAAATCTCATAGAATTTTAACTAGGGCTTATTCTAATCTTACCGAGCGCCAGCCCACTGAATTACCTCTTCTGTAGATTACACGTTCTCGTACTCGTCATATTGAGTCTGTTCTGGGAGAACAAGAACAGCCTTTAGCTGCCCATCCCTATCCTCACATACAACAATCTTTTATAGGAACTAACCAGCCTTCCTCTTCTTCAGGACCACCTGCTTCAGGAGGAACTGGACAACCACCATCGCCACCTCGATCACCTCCTCATGTTTTACAAACACCACCTTCACCGCCTCCAACTCCAAGAAACATGGCAGCTGCAAACCCCCCAAACCCCAATGCTAATATGCCATGGCTAGATCAGGATGCAGTGGCCGTTCCCAGCGTTCAGCACCCTTTACCTAAACATCCTGAAAAATTACTCCCTAAGTGCAACCCTGAGTTGAAAGAGCCAGCAAAAGATCATGTCAAGAAGTTTATGTTGGCAGTTCGACTCTTGGATGTTGAACATGAAGATGTGGTCTGTCGGCTTTTCCCTTATACATTTGAGGGGAAAGCATCAACGTGGTATTTTTCACTTACAGCTGGTTCCATTACTAGCTGGAATGAATTTGATCTTGCATTTACAAACAAGTTTGGAGATGACAAGACTCCGGCTATTTTAGTCTCAGAATTGTCTAGAATTCGCATGGAACCCAAAAAAAAGGTCAAAGATTTTAACCAGCGTTTTCTAACTTTAAGAAACAGGATTCCTGCTACCTCGAGGCCGACTGAGGACGTTACTGTTGAATTTTACACTTCAGCCTTACCAGGAAAAATATCCATGTTTGTCAGGCAAAAGGCCAAACTTACCCTAGCTGAAAACTTTGAAGAAGCAATTAAAGTCGAAAAGGATGCGAATGCCACAAAAGTAAATCCCGGAGTAGATAACGATTTAGCATCTTCTTCTCGAAAGAAGGCTGAAAGTCCTGCCAAAAGCTCTGACAAAAGGGGAAAATATGCCTTATATCTTGACAGTTTACAAAGAGTCATTAAAAAACTGTCTAATGAAATCATAGATTTAAAAAAGGGTATTTCTGAAAATACCATAAACAAAGAACCACCTAAACAGTTTTTCAGAAAACCTTTTCAAAATTCAGCTCCGAAACAAACTCTACCCTCTGAAGCTAACAGCGTAGAGGAACTTAACACCTTCCTCAAATCAATATTTTCAGATCTAGAAACATCTACCGAAAATGAAACTCAGTCTTCCGGACAGAGTTCTCAAGATAACCAAAAAACAGATGATGGCAATGATGATAAACCACCCCATGTCATCAGTCATTTCTGGGACACTTCAGAATTAACTGATGACGAAGATGTGGCTGTTGTCAATGTAAATCAGCATCAGTACAACACCAGAAGTAAAAAAAAATAGCCTTCAACTGAACCTGCTACAACTGTTACAGATAATAGTTCAGTTGTCCAAAACAAAGATCAGCCTGCAAACAGTAAATCTGCACTCCCTTGAGTTAGAATATGACTTGATTGAAGACTTAAAGAAGAGCAGAGCTAATATTTCTCTGTATGAACTCATAAAAATACCTGTGATTCGAGATAAAATGGTGCAAGGGGTCTTCCCAAGTAAAACTGGTAGGACTTCCTCCAATCAAAATAGTTCTATCAATAATAAAGTTAATTCACAAAAGTCTTCAGTCAACGCATCATCTATAGGCAAGAAATCTAATTCTTCAACTCCACCTTCTTTACTTTCGTTCGAAATATTTAATCGTAAAGTACATAAATGTATGATAGACTCAGGGGCATCCAAAAATGTAATGCCTTACTCTGTGTGTAAAAGGCTTAATGCTGTCCCTCAGCCTTGTGATACTAGTATTGTACAGCTTGATCGTTCAAACGTAAAGGTAATAGGTAAACTGAAGGAGGTGCTGATAAGGTTAGCTTCGAATCCTCAAGTCCATTTTATTATCGATATAATTGTTGCAGACATCCCAGAAGCGTATGGCTTATTCCTTAGAAGGGATTGGTCACAAAAACTTGATGGGTATTTTCCGACGGATTGGTCACACTTGTGGATACCTCATAAGGGTCATCCCAATAAGATCAGGATCGATCGAGAATGGTATATGAAGCATACCATCACTGAAATTGATGACTCAAATGAACCAGTCTTGTTCACTGACACCATAATGGGTAACTACATGGATGACTCATTTTTTGGCAACTTGGAAGCTGAAATTTCAGAAATTCCATATTCAAATCAGCAGTCTGAAATTTGTCATTTTACACAAGTCCCAGCTGAAATTCCAGTCCCAGATACACCATCATTAGATCTCAATGACCGTTTTTGGTCTCTTTTACTTTGACGATTCCAAGTCAAAAGAAGGAGCTGGTGCAGGTTGCTTACTGATTGATCCTTATGGTAAAAGGTACTTCATTGCTTGCAGATTAGAATTCGATTGCACCAATAACATCGCTGAATACGAAGCCCTCATTCAAGGGATGAAGAAAGTGATTGACTTGGGAGCCAAAGCCTTGGTAGTCTTAGGAGATTCTGAGATTATTGTTCGTCAGGTACGTAATACAATACACTGCATAGCTGGACACTTGAGAAATTATCAGGCTGAGGTATGGAATTTACTATTAGCATTTGAAGCATTTAACATAAGTTCCATCCCTCATTATCTAAATCAGGAAGCTGATCTTTTAGCTAATGTTGCTTCAAGATTGATTCCATCTGAAGGAATCCTTACTGATGCCTTCTCGGTTGAATTGATGTTCAGACCTTCTATACCTGACAACATAGCAAATTGGAGAGTCTTCAATGATGACCAGCAATTGATCGATTTTCTGACTTTTAAAGATACTTTCAAGGATGCGATTTTGGACGAGACAACTCACGATGAGGACCTACACAATTTTGCGGTCATCCATAAGCCTTGTTCAATTCAGGAATCTCTCGAGCAGGTTAGTGCTCTGCCCAGGTCAGTAATCAAAATTGAGAAATTCTATGACTTAAAGGATAAATTTAAGGCTGCAAGGAATTGTAAAACTAATAGCTCCATCATGCAATCTGACATTGTAAATCTAGGAACTGAGCAAAACCCTCAATGTGTAAATCTGGGCAGTGCATGTACTTCCCAGGAAAAAAAAACCTTTATTAAACTCTTCAAAGAGTTTAAAGACATATTTGCATGGACGTATGATGACCTGAAAACATTCGACCCTAATATCATGCAACATGTCATTCCTATGAAACCGGAGGCTAAGCCTTTTCAACAAAAATTGTGGAAAATGCACCCCAGCCTAGAACTAGCCGTCAAGAAGGAGCTAAATAAACTCCTTTTCGCCAGAATAATTTTCCCTATTCGGCATGGACAATGGGTAGCAAATTTTGTACCTGTGAGGAAGAAAAATGGTGACATCAGGTTATGTGTCGACTTTCGAAACCTGAATAAGGTTTCCGATAAGTACAATTATCCTGTTCCTACAATGGAGAAAATATTGCAACAGGTCTTCGGATCTGAAATGTTTTCACTACTAGATGGTTTTTTAGGGTACAACCAAGTGTTGGTATTCAAAGATGACCAGTTGAAAACAACTTTTAGGACCCCTTGGGGAACATATGCATACAGGAAAATGCCATTTGGTCTCACAAATGCTGGAGCAACATTTCAGAGGGCAATGGACATCGCCTTCAGAGGTCTGATTGGTAAGTTTGTCGTTATTTATCTTGATGATGTTACCGTCTTTTCAAAAAACAGGACTGATCATTTAACTCATCTCAGGAGAGTCTTTGAGCGTTGCAGGAAGTATGGGATTTCTTTAAATCCTAAGAAGTCTATCTTTTCAGTAACAGAAGGTAAGTTGCTAGGTTTTGTTGTTTCTAAACAAGGAATCAATATTGACCCAGAACGCACCCGTGCCATATCCCAGATTTCGATGCCCCACTCAAAGAAGTCCATGCAGTCGTTTCTTGGAAAGATAAATTTTGTTTCTATATTTATTCCTGGGTTTACGGAAATTGTTCGGCTGCTTCACAAAATGATACCAAAAAAATGCTGAGTTTAAATGGAACACTAATGAGAAGCAATCTTTTCATGACATTTTAAAAGCTATTGCTGAAGCCCCCACTCTCACTAGCCCAGATTTTTCCAAACCTTTCATTTTATATACGTTTGCTTCTGATTCTTCTTATGCTGCTGTTCTGACACAGAAAACTAGGAAAATAATGAAGCTCCTATCGCTTTCATGAGTTCTGGTCTTAACGGTGCAGAATTAAACTACCCAGAAGTAGACAAGCAAGCTTTCACGGTTTTCAAATCTGTTAAACATTTCAGGCCTTACTTACTGAAGTCCCACACCAAAGTCGTCGTACCGTATTCTGCAGTTAGGAATCTCTTGGTACAGAAGGATCTTGGTGAAAAAATAGCACATTGGGTCACAGCACTTCAGGAATACGACCTGGAAATAAAACCTTTAAAGATTGTCAGGGGACAAGGACTTTGCAAGCTAGCAGCTGGGTCTATGAACAATTCTGATCCTGATCTGCACTTCTTTAGCGAGCCTTCTTTATTTGAAAGGGAAGTTTTTCCAGTCTCCACTCCTCTTGATTCTTGGTATGACGATATTAAGTTCTTCTTATTGCATGGGACCACCCCTGAACATTTAGACCCACGTCTTAAGAGGGCTTTAAGATTAAAATCCACACCTTATCAGCTTATTGATAATATTTTGTTTAGAGAGAATTTCGAAGGGGTTCTCCTTCGTTGTCTAGAAGGACATGAGGCTGATAATGTGTTATCTCAACTACATGCAGGACCAGCTGGAGGACACTTCAGCGGAGAAACTACTGCAACTAATGAGTTATTATTATGTTTAACAAAATCACCACTAATGAGTTATTATTTGTTTTTGGGTTTGAAATTAAGGATAAAGATTAATGATTGCCATATCCTTCGTTTTATCCTAATCTAGAAATTAATCCAAAGCATGATCAATTGATTTTGTTGGTTTTGTTATTATGACTATTATTAGGGTTCAAATATTATCAATAGTTGGTTCATGGTGATTTTGGTCAAGACCTAGGGCCAGCGTAAGCCAAATGTGTCACAAACCATTTTTTCAGCATATCCTAAGTTTGCAAACCATCGTTGATGTTGATTGATTATCATAAGGTAATACTTCAAGGTTCAGTCTCGAGTGCATGGTTTGTGATTACATTTTATTGTTCGCCACCTTTCAAAGGTAGGTCGAATCTATGATAAGGGAGCATGTATTATGGTTATCGTTGGATTGAGTTATGTCGCAGCCTATATCTTGATTCACTTATTGCGAAACCAGTATGCTATCATGACACTGGTACTTGAATTGTCCATCACGTTTAAGTGTTGGTACGTATCCTCTGTCGTGGCTCCTTGTCATTAGAACACCTGGTCTGCGTACAGCCAAGAGGCTCCCATCATTTAAGTCAGGATAAATTATGGTAATATCAACCATCTAGGGTATTCGACCGTCATTTGTATCAGCAATCGATTACCGCTACGAGTGTTGATGTCTCCGTTCATGCCAAACCCGCAGGGGTATAGCCTGTGTTCATGCATGGATTATCTTGTTCATTATCTGGTGCTGCTGAGCCTTCATTCTAAGTGTTCACGGTCTTGTGTTTTCTCTCTTGCCGAGCTCTGGTACCTATTTTGCATGCGGTTACGCACCTGGACTCAGCCAATGATGGCACCTATAGTAAGGGTTGAACCCTGTGAGATGACCCTGCTAAATTCAAACCCTGAACTCACAGTAAAGGTTGAAGATATAGGATGGATGCCGTTCTTGAAGAAATTTTCTGATTCGAACCCTGAAGTTACTAGGGTTTTTGCTCTCTCCCTAGTCGATTTTCAAGAAGAAGTTGGGGATCTTCGGTTCCGGGTTGATGAAAGGTCAATAGCAGCTGCAACAGGTTTGTCCTTGACAGGTCAGAGATGGTTCAAGTACCAGAAAATGACTATAACTAAATGGCGGCAATTACTTAAAAACCCTGCTCAGGAGGTCTCTTTTCGAACTAGAGTGGCCCGTAAGTATTTCAGGAAAGAATGGCGTCCCGTCCTTGATCTGATTCATCGATACTTGACCTGCGAAGGCCGGTTATCGTCAGCGTATGTATATCACCTCCGGCTTATGTCTGTTTTTATAGGGTTTCCATTGAATTTACCTTACTATGTTTTACATAGCCTGTTCAAGATGTCTAATGCTATTAAGAAAGGCCCTAAACACGTCAGTCACAGCCTCTTTCATCATGGTTTGGTTCGTATGCTGATAGATAATGAGTTATTGAAGACGGGTCGGTCTTGGGATGAATTTGTAGAGTCAAATGGTTTTTCTTCGTTTTGTCACTACATGTTCGACAATCCTGATGATTGTAACAAGCACAGAGATCAGGGTTCAGTTTCATCCCATCCTCCACGCAAACCTCTGTCGAGCCCTTTCCGTATGAGTGCTCAACCCTATAAAGACTCCATGGATAAACCAGTGAAAGGTGTTCGTACGCCTCTAGGTTCTAAGTGTGTTAGGACAGTCTCATCCCTGTCACCAACAACCCCACAAAATGATACAGATAAGATTCGTGGTCGTGGGCAAGATAGACCAAGAGCTAAATTGGCGACTAGATTCACTAGAAGCATGGCGAAAGCTAACTCTGTCAAAACCCTTGTAGTTGACAAGCTTCAGGTGGAGACTGTGGTGTTGGATGATGAGGAATTGGATTTCCCTTCTCCTGATAATGATAATGCTGTTCACACTGAACCTGTTCCAAACCCTGTCGACGAGACTCTTCCCATGGTTGATGAGGACATCCATGTGCTCGACAAAGAGGTGCAAGTGGAAGCTGTTATTAATTCATCGGTCAAAGAAAAGTCTGTGCACGCAAATTCACCTGGTGTATATTGTGTCGCAAACATGGCTCATCCTATGTTTATTAATCACCTGTTAAATAAAATTCGTAGTATGGAGGATAGGGTAGGTGAAATGGAAGTGAATCAGGATTTATTAAAGGCTGAAAATGCTAGGTTAAAGGCGAAAGTTGATGAGAATGATCAACAGCTTCTCCAACTGAGAAATCATAAGAATAAGTTAATCAGGAGAGTTCTCAAGCTTCAGGATGAAAATGATAAGAGTGATGAAAAAGTTCGTGAGCTTAACGCTCAGATTGCTCTCATGCAGTTCAGGGTTTCTCCTTCGCCGAGTCATTCTAGTGGGGTCAATATTCAAGTTTTTAATGCGCCGGTTAATTTGTGATTATGCTGGATCTATTTGCTGTTGGGTTTGATTTTGAATTTTGATGATCAGGTATTGATTGATTTTACTTTCTATTTGTTATTTAAGCATTTATTATTTCGATTTATGTTTATGTTTTAATTTTATTATTGAATTTGCTGCAGGCGATATGGTTGCGGTTTGTGTCCGGATTTTGATGAATGTCCATTTTTGCATGATCCCACGTCAATTGGAACAGATCAAATATCAAGCTTTCCAGGTGTTGTTTTATCGCTGGAGTTTTCGATTTCCATGGATCATCTTGATGATTTACTTATGTTGAAAAATGACATGTAATACTTGTCATTTTTTAGAAATTAGTTGGATGATTTGATCTGGGCGATCTCAAACTTTTAGGGATGTTTATTTTTGAAAACATGTATTTAAGGATTGAAAGTTTATGGGAAAGGGGTCGATAATTGATGGAAAGGGCACCACAAGACTGGGTTGATTTGTTTGCGACTTGGGGCAGCTAACTGTCTGCAGCCACGACATTATTAAACTGGTGATATTATAAATATATGTCTGCAGTTTGTATACCTAGCACATATTTGTGATGTCTATTAGTCTTGTGATTTCTTTTTCTATTTTCATTTATGTTTGTCGAAATTCTCTAAAGAATTCTACAGATATATAATTCTTGTATGATTATCGATTTTCATGTTCTTGATTTATGCTGATGTATCATGTTGTGTAACTGACAATTGATATTGTTGTTTATGTGAGATGTAATCATTACTGCATGATTTGTTAATGTTTAAATTCTTTTAAATGTTATCAGAGTTATCTATGCAGTATTTCTATTAGCATGAGTCGATTGCATGGTTAAATTCTCTTATCGCTCCTGATCAGGATAGTAGGTAATTAGGGTTATATGTTATTTATTCTCTGCTGATTATATTGCCAGAAAAATCTATTTAAATCAGATCTTTTTATGAACTACATTCATATTATTTCTCTTGTAGCTACTGTACATGTGTGTATATATAATATAACATATCCCTGTAGGATATTAATCTTTTCCATGTTTATGTTTGATTCATGTATTTAGTGCTAACTGTTGAAAGTAGATTAAACCTAACAGTTCGTCATTCTTGTGATATATAACCTGAATCAATCCTTGTAATTATAAGTAGAGGTCTAACCCTAACAATCAGTAGCATTAATTTTAACCATAAGTCTTGTAGACTTCCAGGCCAACAGAGCCTTTAAACCTGTCGGGAACAACAATCCCAAACAGCTTGGAACCTGCACTAAGGATTTCGGTCTTGGTTGTCTCCCCCATTGCGGGCTTAGTCAAATACGCTCGTCAACAGGTCTTGAGGTTGTATCAGTTGCATCTGGATCCATCATTTAGGGTTGAATTGAATGGAATTATTCATGTTTAGGGTTCATTTTGAATGGAATTATTCATGAATGGAATGGAATGGATTCATTGTTTAGGGTTACAACCAAACGTTGAGAGGTATATGAGAGATAACAATAGACAAACAATAGGGAAATTAGTGTTTGCAAGTTTTGGAAAAAATGAATAATGCAGTCTTGAGTTTGTAGATCTAAGGTGCAAGAATATTCCAAAAATGAAGGAACATAGAGGATAGACAAAGGAAACATATACCTAAAAATGTCATGGAATAATTTTTTGTTTATACCACAATTTCCATTCCACACCCTAGCTATCCTATGGAACCGGTGAATAAGGATGTATAGAATTATCAGGACAATTTCTATAACTGAAAGGAAAGGGTAGGATTTACTAAGTATACCACTATTGAAACTTTATGTGGGATCAATTTTTTGAAAACCACAATACTTACTTATGCAGCACATGGAGAAAAAATTCCTTCTCTGGACATTAGTCCCTCATAATTCCATCCCTCCAGTGCTATTCATTTTGGCATATATATGTCTAGACTGTTAAAAATCAGACCTCTATTCACTTACAGATTTCATCAAACACTTAATAAACCTTCGATATCAGGCCTCAACAGTAAACCACAATCAAGAACATTAATTAACCATTCAATGGAACTATCCTGTAGGCTGATATACTGTTTATAAAGCACATTTAGCAGTGGAAAAACATGAATAATAGCAGACTATAATACACATTTAAAACACAGTATTTTGGTCAAATAGACCCTGGAAAAACCCCCTCAACCCCTGGGGGAAAACCATCATGCAGGAGAAAATTTTATTGAGCTTTTGAAAAAAAATATCAGACATCAATTTACAGTCAAAATATAACTTATCTTGACCAACGCAAATAACCCAGTAAACTATTTTGGTTTCCGTGCTAATGCTGCCTTGATTTCTGTGCAAATCCCTTCTCGAAAAATGTGCAGAAATAAGTCACTAATAGTCCTCGATTTCTATGCCTGAGAGCATTAAATGCAGCCCTCAAAATCTGTGCCAAAATAGTTAACAAAAGTACTATACATACTACATTAAATGCATCCGTACGGCCTCAAAAAACATGTTGTTTTTCCTTGGGAAAAGTGCCAGATTTCTTCCTCGAAATCTGTGCCTGATATTCTTGAAAAACGAGCCCAAAAACGTACTGTACGGACCTGTACTTTCTTCCTGAAACTTGGGTCTGCAATAAATGCAGCAGTACCTTTCTGGAAATGCATGCCAGCAATAAATGCTAGCCGTACTTTTCTTGGTTTCTGTGCAGCAGTAATGGTGGCTCCTTGATATTCAAGCCAACTGAGAATCACTCCCAGCCCTGTCTGAAAATCGTGCCCTAGCTCTCCTTCAGCTTTCTCCTGCAAAAAAATGTGCTTCTCACACTTCTCTCCAAGCTCCTCTCTTGGAAATCGAGCCCTCTCCAAGCTGTTCTCTCTTGAATATGTGCCAAAATGAAATCTCATGTACTTTATTTACCCTATTAGGGTTATTCTCATGACTTTTCACCTTCTACGGTCGAGATTAGATCTTGGCCAAGAGATCTATGGCTGGGATCTAATCTTTCACTCACTTAAATCTCCTAAGTGAACTTTACATGGAATTTTTCTTTTTGAAAAGTCACATCACCCTAAATATTAAAAAAGTACACTTTATGACTTAAAGTCACTTTAAAAACATATTAAAGTGAAACTCACTTTTAAAACATAAAGTCACATCAAAAAGGTACTTTAATAAAAAATACATTACTAAAGTCACTTTTCGAATATAAATGAGACTCCATACTTAATCACCCCTGCACCTAGGCACCTGATGCAGGAGTGCCACCTAGCTATCAAAAACTAGCATAGACTACTATCCATTAATTTCCAACAAAGTTTATGTGAATTCATCTTTTAATTCCATCTTTTACTAAGTATACTAATGTGTGAATAAGGAAGAAGCTACCGATATTTTGGTTGAAGCAGGCTGCAGAACTGTATGTCGCTCTTATTGTTGAACCCTTAAAGTATTGAATTGGAAAATGGCTATCCCCATACAAGTGCAAAGCATGATTCACACAATAAGATTGAGTCTATATAGCTGGAGAAATGCCTGACTTCAATTTCTTGTAGAAATTCAATGCATTGGAGGGTTGAAAATATGGATTATCTCCATCCTCGAGGATGAAAAGCACTAATGATTTTAAAATCTATCACCTCTCTCCCTTATAATGGGTGAATGATTCACTAGTTTTGGACAATTTTAAAGTCTTCCATGTGGTTTAATTCCAAGAACTCAACATAAATGTATTCCTAACTGTGAAATATTACACCACTATATATTAATAATTTTCTGGTGCCATATTTCATGGGAAAAAAAGGTGGAAGAAAAAGTTTGAAGTGGCTTCTATTGGTGCTTGAACTCATGCAAATGATCTAAAGTAGTTATGGGCATGTCTAGCAGCAGAAAGAAACCTCCTATCCATATTATGGGCTGACTTATGAAATTGAACAATAGTTTTGGGCATGTTTTAGCAGCAAAGAATGAGTAGAAAGCTAATTCTGGGCTAATTGTGTGAGCTAGGAAGCAACTATGATATGTTCTGGGTGAAATTTATTGGTGTCCATTTGGCATGTCCTATGGATCACTACTCTATCCTATTCATGGAAAAAGAGATATAAATCAACTTTTAGGATCCTAAAAAGGGTTTCAATTGAATGTATTCCAAAGTTTTTTAGAATACTAGGAAGCTCAAATTTATGCTAAGTTTCTTTCTAGGAGACTACATTGTGTCCTCTACTATTACAACTCGGTTGGATATGATTTCGTTCCTTATTGTGGTGGTAAGAGGAAATTTAGTGATGTAAAGGATTAGTATTTGTACATTATATTGACTTATAAATCCTTAAGCCTTTTGAAACAACAACAAAAACGTATTTACTAGTTTGATCACACCTCCCCTCCAAGCATATAAGACATAGACATTTCCAAATTGAAATATTCATCTCTATGAGAAGAACTAGAAAACCTTATGGTTATCTTTATAATTTTATTTCCTAAATCTGGTTATCTAGGCAGAATTGGAACTTGATATTCTAGGAAACCACTTCTTCTTCAAGATGGGTTGGGGACAGCATTAAATAAGCTACATGGAAATCAGTCCCCTTTTGTATTCTCATAATTCTTTAAACAATCATTGTCTTAGCCATTTTCTCTTCCATCTGTTGTAGTATATTGAGTCCCAAAATTGCTTGGTATTTTAAATGATTCCAACTTAGAGGGGTTATGTAAGGCCTTCCATATATAAAATCACATGGAGATGTGTGGAATTATGAAACCTATTATTTTATACAAATTCTTTCATGGAAAACAATATATAAAGAAACTTTGAGGATCTTAAAAAGGGCTTCAATTGAATGGATTTCCAAATTTTTTGGGAATATTAAGAAACTAAAAATTATGTTGAGTGCATTTCTATAAGAGTACACTATGTGTCCTCTAGTATTACAACCCAGTTGGATATGATCTCCTTTCTCACTGTGTTGGAAAGAGTAAATTTAGTGAGGTAAAGGCCTACTCTTTGTACTTTATATTAACTTACAAGGATAATCCTTTTGCAAAAAGAAAACGGTATTTATTGGTTTAAGTACTCATCCCCACTAAGAATATAGGTCACATACATTTCCCAAATAAGATATTCATCTCTATGAGAAGAACAAAAAACCCTCTGGTTATCTTTATGGTCCTATGACAAAGATTGCTTTTAATTGGTAAATGGATTAGATATCTTTGTCCTATGACAAAGATTACTTTTTAGACAGATTTATGCCATTTTTACAGCATTATGGAAAATTATGGGTTTGTTTGTGGCCTCAAGCAGCCCCAAAACAACATTCATTTCTAATTCTCAGCTGATTATGGGCAAAGACAACATGAGAGTAGCAGATATGAGAATGAAAACAACCATAAATCCCAAACCTGGACATTATATGAAGTGTTCTGAGCCTCTAAACAACATTTTGGGAGAATTTCTAACCTCTAGGTGCATTACAAACCTCAATCAGTAGTACCAATAGTTATGAGCATGTCTAGCAGTAGAAGCAGCCTCCTATCCATATTTTGGGATGACTTACGCAATTGAACAGTATTTATGGGCGTGTTTTAGCAGCAAAGAATGAGCATAAAGCCATTTATAGGAAAATTATGTTAGATGAGAAGCAATCATGCCTAGGAATCATGCCAAGAACTATCCCAACACATAGCTTGGGAATCATGCCAACACATAGCCCAGTTTAGCTTAGCAAACTCATGCTCAAAAACACTAGAAACTGGCCTAGTTTAGCTCAGCAAAACTCCAATTGGCCACCCATGCAAAAAAGGGGGTAAAAGTCCTAAAGTGTTATGTTATCGCATGAAATAATGGTTTTTATTAATATTTTCTATACTAATATCCATTAATTTCCAACAAATTTTTGCTTGGTCTTGGATTTTTCCAAGATTATAATAGTTTTCTTTCATGGTTTTTATTTTCATTTTGATTTTGAAGAATATGTTTACTAATTGGGAGTTTGTTTCATTGGATGCTAATGGGTTCTCGGGAGGTTTGGTGATTGGGTGGACCTCTTCTATCTCTCTTTCCAATTTATTTGTAGTATTTTCAGGCCTATGCATGATTTTTGATAGTCATAGATTAGGTAAATAGTTACATATTCTTAATTTTGAAGGCCCATTTGGGGGTTGAGAAGAATTTTGGACATCACTGTTGGCCTGTGACTAGATGAATTTTTATTGAGGAAATATGGGTGAAGAAAAAGTGGAACTCATTGTAGAAACCACACCTATGGAAAACCTTCTTGATGTCCTAAATTCTGAGAAAACATAAGAACTAATGCCATGCATAATTGTATATTCTAATACCATGCAGTAGATATATTAGGTCCATGCATAGTTTACAATAGCTCAAAACAAGCTTGAGAGGTAGATTTATCATAAACAAGAAGCAAGTAGTTGTTGCATTTAAAACAAGAAAAAGGTTCTTATACAAGTCCCCCTTTTAGCATGGCATTTAAACATAGAATATTATCATGGGAAAATCATTTCAAAAGAAAAATAAAGGTAGCATTACCAACAATCCATTTAGGGTATGGAAGTCCTTATTCTCAAATTCATTGGTTGACCTTGATGCTTGAAGTGATGGTAAGTGATTTTTTGTTGTTGTAAACTCACCTACATTAGATTAAAAATGAAAGATTCCTATCTAGTTAGAAAATGAAAGAAAAACTTATCCTACAATATTGATGGGCAATTTTTACCTATGGATTCGTCATAAATTGTGGGTTACTCATGCAATGTGAGTGCTAGTTGTTAATGTTTTAGGGTAATTAGGGTTTTACAACAATTTAACGAATTTGTGCTTTAATGGAAATAAAATAAACCAAAATACTAATGTAAAAGTACAACAATGACAAGGTCATGGACCAACGCTAAGAGTCCAACCATGGTCACAACTCAACATTAACAGGATCATAACATTCACAACCAAACACTAGCAGGTCAACAAGGGTTATATGACCCAACCTAGGTAGGCTCAAACTGTCACAACCCAGCCCTAGCAGACTTGAAACAATCACAAGCCATATCTAGAAACCTTCAAATAGTCATGGCCTAGCTCCAATAATCATGGACCAATAGTTAGTATCTCAATAAGGTCATGTGTGAGGTAGAGAGTGAAAGAGCCATCCATAATTGGTATATTCTAGTACCATGCAGAGAAAGAGAAACAAACCCTTAGATGTCAAGAACAAGAGAGAAATAACTGCATAACAAATGTATAAAGTGCAACCAATGGCTTAATAACATTCCATCCAATGCACCTGCCAGAAACCCTATCGATAATTCTAGTGGTTTGACAAAGGACAATCCTCTTATCTTGCAATGTATATAGAAATGTTCGCTTTGCTTGGAAGAAGAAGCCACAAGAAGTATGCCATATCTCCGAGATCTATTGGATGTGATTCATATTATAGTGTTTGGCGGGTTCCTAAAGCTTCTTAACAGGTGAGAAAACTTGATTTACGTACATAGGTTATGTAATCATAAGTATAATACTCTATTGGAATCACAAACAACTTAAGCTAGTATCATAGTGATGGAAGTAATGGTATTAGTTCTATCTATTCAATAAGTGACATGTAGTTAGTGTAATGAATCGAATAGTTACTAGTATTACTATACAATATAGTGCATCCCTATTATAATAGCATTAATCCCATTGAACATACTACTTATATCATGTACATATATTGTAAGTGTAATCTATGTTATATCTCTAATCAATGTGATATCAATAAACCACTCATATCAAGAGATATAGGTTATCCAGTAATCAGAACCATACTAGACCTTATAAACAAGTGATTTCACCATGTTATCACCCTCTGTTTATCCGTAATGAATATGATATGTATATTTCTTGGAAAACATTCCTTCTCTGGAAGTAAATCCTTCCAATGCTATTAATTTTTGCATATATATGTCTAGACTACTATCCATTTATTTCCAACAAAGTTTATGTGAATCCATCTTTTAAGTCCATGTTTTACTAAGTATACTAAGGGGTGAATAAGGAAGAAGCTACCGCAATTTTGGTTGAAGCAATCTGCAGAACATTATGTCCCTCTTATTGTTGAATGCTTAAAGTATTGAATTGGAAAATGGATATCCTTATACAAGTGCAAAGCATGATTTGCACAAGAATATTGAGTCTATATAGGTGGAGAAATTCCTGACTTCCATTGCTTGTAGAAAGTCAATGCAATGGAGGGATGAAAAGAGGAAATTTAGTGATGTAAAGGCCTAATCTTTATACTTTATATTAACATACAAGGATAAACCTTTTGCAACAACAAAAGGTAGTTATTGGTTTCAATACTTGTCCCCACTAAGCATATAGGTCACATACATTTCCAAAATAAAATATTCATCTCTATGAGAAGAACAAAAAACCCTCTAGTTACCTTTATAGTTTTTTTTTAAACTGGTTAACAGGGATAATTTTAGGGGCGAATTTTAGCCCAGTGGGCTATTTTTCCATGTTTTTCTCCCAAAAAAGATTTGCCATTTTGCATTTTTTGAAGCCCTGTTTCACCCAATTTTGATGGGGTAAAATTTGTTCACCCTAGAAATCACCAAATTATTATATAAACGATATAAAATCCTTGGAAATTAAAATATTTTTTGAAAAATATCGCCAATCATTTTATAGTTGGAGTTTTAAGAATTGGTAATATTTGCCAACATTTATACACTTTTAAATAAGTATTGTTCCTTATTCACCCTAGAAATCACCAAATTATTATATAAACGATATAAAATCCTTGGAAATTAAAATATTTTTTTAAAAATATCGCCAATCATTTTATAGTTGGAGTTTTAAGAATTGGTAATATTCGCCAACATTTATACACTTTTAATTGGTAAACTTCCATACTGTGCATATTCGCCTCTAGAAAGCATTTGCTTGTAATTGGTAATAACCCCATTAAGTTGGGATCACTTAGAATACTAGGCAATATTTATTAGGTTAAATTCCATATATATATGGAGCAAACACTTTGCTGGATTCCACTTGTGTAATGATTCAAGGATTCAACCTGACTGAAGGATCCAAATGATGCTACAACAATTGCTTCACAATATACCCTACAAACCTATCCAAACTTGCCATGAGTACCCCACATAGGTTGAACAATACTCCAAACAAGGCATGAATGGTCACATAGGTAAATCACCCCATATAGGGCTTTCGTTTCATACACATGAATCCCTAAGACACATCAAACCTGGATTTTTTAAGGATTTTATGACTATTGTTTATACTTTTGGCACCTTCCCTAGTGCAAAAGGCTATATAAAATTTGTATATTGTTATTCTAGGGCACACAATGCACTCAAAACCCCTCCAAATAGTTTGTAAATGAGAATTGAGTTCACTTACCATGCCTGCTCATGCCCAAAATTTGACTAGAACTTACCAAAGCTAGTTTTATGTTGTTATTCACCACCTTTTAAGATTGAAACATGCCCAAAAATGTATTTCAACCCTTAGATTCAGCCAATATTAAAATGTTTTGTCTTGTTAATGCTAATTTATAGTAAAAAATGATCCAATATTGGAGGGACAAGGCGGTTTGGTGGTGGAGAAATGCGTCGTATTCTCCAAGGGAGCATTCCCATAAATCCACAATCTATTTTTAATGATGTTGGTTTCTTTTATGGTCACGACTCAACCTTAACATGATCAGAACATTCACAACCAAATGCTAGTAGGTCAAGAAGGGATACGACCCAACCTAGGCAAGCTCAAACTGCCACAACCCAACCCTAGCAGCCTTGAAATAGTCACAAGCCATATCTAGCAACCTTCAAATAGTCATGGCCTAGATCCAATAATCATGGACCAACACTTAAGAAAACACATACAACTTAATTGGATTTCTAATAACAAGATGGAAACCATCCTCTATATCAGGCGAACGCTCAATTAAACCCCTAATTATTGTTCCCTTTGAATGAAACAATACATGGCATGCAATGAAAGGTTGGTAAATGACTTACCAGTCATTGGCCCTTCATAGTTAGTGTAATGGCTCTCTATAAATCGACAACTATCTCCCTATGTTTCCTTACTCGTTGGAGGGCCGAAGGATGGACAAAATGATGTGAGAAAGTTGCAATTATCTCCCTCTATTTTCTTACTCATGGGAGGGCCGAAGGATGGAAAAAATGTTGTAGAGAAAGTTGCATCTATCTCCCTCTGTTTTCTTATTCATCGAAGGGCTGAAGGATCAAAAAATTTCTTTAGAGAAAGTTGCACAGGCGCGAGAGGTAATAAAATCTTGAAAGTTGCAGAGGTGCGAGAGGTAATAAAAATTGCTGTAGAGAAATTTGTGTTGGCACGAGAGGTATTAATTTGACAAGGGCCATAAAACCAAACTCAATCATTGAATTCCATATTTAAAACAAATGTATTTTCTTACCTTTATGATGTTATCCATCATTTAATGTGTGTACTTCAACATATAATGTGACATGTTGCCATGAACTTATAGTTGGGGTATGTAGTTATATTATTATGATTATAGTTTGATGTGGAATATAGTGTGGAATTAAATTATCAAGGTTATTCTTCGATATTGCATTGAAAATGCCAGTTGTTTGGTATTGTATGATTTTCTTATCTTGGTTTTGAAGTAAGGAAATTTTCATCACATGTTGAGACTTCCATTATGAGGGAGATATGACAATGATGATGAAGATGACGACGATGAAAACAAGGATGATGATGATCATGATAATGACGGTGATCACGACAACCGCAATGACAATTATGATGATGAAGATGGTGATGTTGATGATGATGTTGATGATGTTGATGATGTTGATGTAGATGATGATGAAAATGATGATGATGATGATGATGATGATGATGAAAATGGAGATGTTGATAATGGTGATGATGATGACGATGAAGATGATGATGATGAATATGACGATGATGAATATGATGATGATGATGAAGATGGTTATGTTGATGATGATGGTGATGGTGATGGTGATGATGATGCCGATGAATATGATGATGACGAGAATGATGTTGATGATGATGATGAAGATGATGGTTATGATGATGATGAATATGATGATGATGATGATGGTGATGACGATGACAATGAAAATGATGAAGCTGAATATGCCGATGATGATGATGATAAAGATGATGATGACAATGATGATGATGTTGACAGCGATGAAGAATATTATGATGATGGTAATGTTAATGATTACAGTGATGATGATGATGATGATGATGATGGAAATGATGATGATCACCATCATCACCATCATCATCATCATCATCATGTTGATCATCATCGTCTTCATCATCATGATAATGATCATCATCATAACCATCGTAACCATCATCACCTTTCCTTATTCTATGCAACTAAAAGCTAAAAATAAACTATCTAGACTACTAACTCTCGAACATCTAGGACTTAGTGTACTTAATTAGCATCTTCTTCAATAGTGCACTTGGCACCTGAATCATCAATTTTATAACTCCAATCTTATCTTCAAATGTCAATTTGTCCATGTAGCAGATAAGCATCAACGGATATTTGACACCTAACATCCAGATCATTTGAGCTTGAAACAAATTCATTATCAGCTCACAAAATTTTAGTGAGGAGAACACCATCAAAATTGAAAGCCCATTTAACTATGACACCTGCAAGAATCAAACAACTATGTATAAATACTCATAAATAATACATTAATGACAAAACAGATAGAATAAAAATAATGATAAGCAATGCACGCAGAATCTATGATTCTGTGGGCATGCTAATTACTTGTTAAAATCCAAGCATTATAAAACAATGATAACCAAAATTATTCAACTTGAAATCTGCAATTTAGTAGCCCTGCGAGCTTTAGATAACTTATCCTTCAATTTTATAATTTCGGTTTTGTATTGCTCTTCATGTTTCAGCATTTCTTCATTTTTAGACATCAAGGATTTATTTGTTGTTTTCAAACTGGCCTTTTTCGTTTTCAAACTTTGCCATCGGCCAAACCAAGTTAGTAACTCACTCCTTAAATTATGAACTTCATCCTTTAAAGTGATCAAATTTGATTCAAGTTTCTCTAGTTTCTCTTTTAATTCAGAAATATGCCTTTTAAATTTCAAGTTATATGTGATATTTTCAGTGATCGATTAGATGAAGAACCATTTGTAAAAGAAGATCCCCATTTTCATTAGGCTGATAAGAATAATGAATTTCATCCCTATCTACATAATGGGATACAGGATTATTAATCTCAATCCCCCGTTGTTGTAAAGAAATTTATGGGGAAACACGATTCTCTTCTTCACTGAGAATCTCGATTAATGGGGACTCCTTTCATTATTGCATGGTGACGGGCATTGAAACAGTGCCCATACTATGGGTGAATCGTCAGGTAAATTCTAAATTTGACCTCTTATGTAGTTCTTTGGTTTTGGTAAAACATACATCTTCTAAGTCTTCAGGATTTTTCATCGGATTGTCCTGTATATGTTCAAGTCAAGAAACATGGGTTTCAAGAGTGTATTAATCTTTTCCAAATGTATTACCCAAATTCTGCACTGAAATTTGATTTCTAACCTCTAACTTTTCCGGTGTCGAATTTGATCCTAGCATAGGGTTAGCGGAAACAGAATATTTCCTTCTCTTACATAGAGTTTTAGATTTAAAAGAAGGACAAAATTCATTATGACCCAAGTCATTTCTTGCTAAAAACTGATCCCAATTTTCGCCATTAATTGACAATTGATATTTGACACAGATTTTAATTAACCCAAGATGGAGAAGACTTTGATCCCGAACCTCAATTGCGTTTTGAACAACAGTAGCCATTTTTTCTAAACTACTGAGTAAGAAATAAGGCAAATTTAAATTAGATCCTTTTAATGCCATCAATAACCTAAGATGATACAGATGTACATAAAAAAATCATCCATCACAAGATATGAACCGAACTATCAAACGAAACAAGGGTAACCACCGGGGTTTCAAAAATATTACCAGAAAACTAAACTGTTCATTAAAATATTCAGGAAGAGGAAACATAAACGTTTTCCATTCATCTCTATTTATCATGCCCTCTCCAACCGGTAGCAACTTGGCTACTTCATCTATAAAATCCTCAGAAAGAGTTAACTGTAAATCCCCTATTTGAGCAATTTCACCATTGAAAGACAGAGCAAATCTATGGGCTATTTATACATTATGGCCATTGAAAATTATCAAATAATTTTCCCCATCCAATTTTATCAACAAAACAACCTGCTTCAGGTTCCTTAATAAGCCATTTTGAACCCTCTGGTTCAAACCGGCATAATGGAGCCATTTCACCTATATCTGATTTTTCCTTAAATTGAGAATGATATGGCGTTGTGAAAATCGAAGGAATAGGTATCCAAAGATGCATAGGAATGAAACTTTCACTTGGCTGTATGGAAAGTCGAAAAATAAACCTAGAATCGTGCCTAAACATTCTAAGCTCATCATCAAAGACAAATACATGAATGAATCCATCATAATGATCTGATAAAAATCGTCAAATCCATAATAAATCATAAATGCAATGTCATTTTGAAATCTCCTTGATACGAAATATAGTACATGGTTATCAATTCATAGCATGGAAATCGACAAGTGTTAAAATGTAGAGAATCGTGTCAAATTCACTCATCTCCAGCTATTAATTCATGATATGATATATCTAATACGTGGAGGGTAGATGCAAAATCATCCTAAGCAATGGGACACCTTATGGTTATGAATAATTATGGTGTACCAACGAAGGCATCAACAATAACATCAACCATATCTTTCCAATGTAGGTTCACCAATAATGTTCACTTGGAAAATTGATTTGATAATTATTAGAACTGACACAACGAGTATATAAGACAAATGTTAATTATAAAACATCATGCCAAGTTTAATGAAGATCAATGAATCAAAATATGATATTTAAAGCTAATCCTTAGATGAAAACCAGTTTCGATGTATTATTGGAAGCATAATATAAAAGATTTGGATCAAAATTTGAAATAGTAATAAAGACAAGGTTTACTTTCTATAAGTATATACAATGCAAATATTATTTATTTACAAATCGTATAAGACATAAGTTATAGAAGCTTGTAATGATACAAATGTTCCACCAACATACAAAGGTTATCATATGATATAGAAAAAATAGTCAACCTTAACATATATGTTTGATATTAAAACTATGTCAAATACTTGAAACCAAATCTTTAAATGCAAATTTTAAAGAAATTTTATGAAATGCAAGGGTTATGAATCATTTAATCCAATTCACTCTAACCAAATAATGTAAAGCAGAAATCCATTTGTATTGATGATATATGATCATGAAATAACGAGAAAGAATTTAACAGCTGCAAAATGAAATAACTAGCTTAATTCAAAGTGTTTCCTAAACTACCATCTTGACCACTAACTCTTCCTTCATTGAGAGTACCTTCAGAATCAAACATTCTAAAGGCACTCTTTAATAATTTTTTTTAATTAATTAAAGAAAAGATGTGACCAATTTATTATGCAATATAGCAAGAAAATTGAGAAGGGTTGTTGCTTTCCAACAAATGGCGACAACCTGAGTCAACCATTTATCTATCCTCATATCATTTTCAAATGATTGTATAAACAAAATCTTAAAATCTATTCAAAACAATAAAAAATTCTGAGTCTAATAAAAAAAATGATCTAATTTATATTTGCAAGTATAATTCAGAATTATTCCCAGCTCTGTTAATAAAGATCTTGTTAAAGATAAGCTTAATAATATCCCTGTCATAACCCCAAAATTTCATTAAAAATTAAAATTTTTAAGGTAACATAAAATGTCTGAATATGCAGTTTAATAACTGCTAGCAGTTAGCGAAAAATGAAATAGTTTAACAATTGGTATTAATTAGTTTCAAAATTACAGTAACTAATACAAATTTAATTGTTATAAGTTTTTAAGAATGACTTGCATTTATATTGCTTCTAGCTATACTAAAAAAAGTTACTTCTGGCAAGTAGGTGAAAAACTATCTTTGAAATTCGGGGATTAATTGCATTATGCTTCCTAGTTGATTGCATAGTTTTTGAATTATGAGCAATAATAAGTTTGTAATTGACAACGCAGGGTTGAATTTAGACATGACCCTCACATGGTTAAATAATCTCAAGGGAACGTGGCCTAATCTCATCCATGCATTGGCGACTTAAAAAGAATGTAAACCCTATCCTTTTGGCATTTGGCTCCGAGGGTTACGTCGGCCTGCAGGCTTCTCTGTAAAGTTTTCCTTGCGGCCATGAGAGGTCGTTCCTTCTCTGTTAGCTAGCTCTTTGTTTTGATTTTGATGATGGGTGGTCTCGATACCCTTTCTTGTAGTATCGCTTTCTCGTGGTTGTAACTGTGCGAGTGGTATTTGCTTATTCGTTTAGATCGAAGCCTGTATAAGGTTTTTAGCTCAAGAACTACTTGTTCCTCACCATGGCTTGTGAAGTTTTAAGTATGTTTCTTACTGCCTCCATCACAGGGTTGACATGAGGGTTTGATTTCCTCTCTGTGTAAATTCCTTAGACTGGTGACAACTCCTTCACAGCTCGACTTTCTTCTTGCTTGTAGGTAAATATTTCCATTCTTTGTTAAGAAATTTATTTTGTTAAAGTTATTATTTAAGATAAGGTTGATACTTAGAAGTCTGTTCTTGTTCTAATGCTCGGAAAAGTGCTCTTTGCAGGAACCTGCGACGGATCCAATTGGTAAGCCCTCGCTTCAAATGTGGGTTTTTCCTTACTTATGATGACGTTTGTTGGAAGAAGTTTACAGTGAAAATAAGCATGGATTCTATTTCTTCAATGGTTAAATATTTAGTTTGTTATTACTCTTTTTTTTTTTTAAACCCTTGAGACACTCGCTGGGTAGCTTCAGCTGTTGAGCTGTGATATGTATTTGTTTTTTGGGTTAACAGTTTAGCCTTGCGCCTTGATAATGTAACACAATTGGGTTAAGATAATAAGAATTTTTGTAAGACTTGGAGTTTTTATTTGAGCTCTATCTTGTTCGCTTCAGTTTTGCATTTACATGTGGACTATTGTTTCATTAACCTATCAATAATGTATTTAATTTACTGTTAAAATATTTATAAATACATTTTACTTCTAGGAATAAGACTATAGTCAATCTAATGCACAGTTTGTAGTTTTCTTGTTATTTTTAATTCTCTGTTAGCAATGTAACTAGATGTATTTTATACAGGATTAATTCTTATTTGAATATAATAGTCGAAGGGGTTTCGACCCTTAGGTTTTCACAGGTTATAAACCTGTCTTGTTTTAAATTTTTTAAATGCACAAATATATATATATAACTCTTATTTTATTTTGTTTATTATTTATATATACATTTATTTTTATTTACCACTCTGTAAGTTATATTTATTTGGAGCTCTATAGACAAAAGAATGTTAAGTCTAGAACTCTGTTTATTTTACATAAATGAATGGTTTATAAACGAAACCATAATTTGGTTTTATTAAGTAATAGTTAATATTAAGTTAATATTTAAAAAGAAACTGTTAGTTATTAACTTGTTTATATATTTTCTCGAATATTAGTTATTATCTCCTATAAAAATTTATTTCCTAATAGTATACTAATACTGTGGTACTAGTGCACTTTACTAATTCTTTTACCTGTATTTTCATTTAGTTAGACTAAGTAAAACAGTAAATATAAACAAACCATAACACTGCTTTTTCATTTCATTGTTAACATTGAAATAAAATTTACTATATTTACCTACATATACAAAATCATATCTACTATTTTCATTCTCATAAGAATTATTTCATTTATTTAAAAACATTCTAATTGTGCTAGAGTATGACCTGGTTTCCAGGTGTGGAAAAGCACAGCTTAGAAATTTAATTTGTTTCTATTTCATTATTTCCCTAAACCATTTTCATTTCTATAAATAATCTAATAAGAATACTAAATCTAACATTTCATGAAACTATGAACTTTTAACATTCATGTAGGAGATAAACCAAGATTTATTTAACTAAGATAGTAAAATAAAATAACATATAACCTGTTGAAAACAAGATGAAAACAACTTAAGGAGGCCATTCCTCCCTACCAATCTCCTGGAGAGCACTCAAACGACGCTTCCTTAGGACCCCCGAGCCTGTTCCTAGTGTTCTTGGCTGAGAACTGGGTGGAGAATGCAACTGTAGAACCCTCTGTCACTTGACTCGTTCAATACCTCAGTAAAACAATTTGCTCTTAGCAGTATGATATTTAGTTTAAAAGTTGCAACTAGATCAATCTCAGCATTTTTCCCCTCAAACACTTTCCAGATTCCCCTCCATTGAATTTTTCTGAAGTAAATTCATTCACCCTAAATGATCACTCCTCTAGGATGAGCAGCCTCAGCTCTCTTCAATGGAATATTTTATAGAGATGGCTAGGTCTTCTGGGTTAGTTTTCATTAATTGAGCCACTTGCTCTGATTCCACTTTCTTGGGGAATCATGACCACATATATAGGGAGGTTTCCACCTACAACAGTTGGAAGTGGTTTGAGGATACTGCCACATGTCAGTTTTCTCTCCACCCATTCTCCTCCACCAATTTGACCCGTAAACACTCTTTTAACAGCTATCCTAAGCTGTTGTCTCCTCATTTATTTATTTATAAATAAAATATTCTAAATTTACATTAAATATTCTTGATCCCACTAGTCATCAATTACAACTTAGAATAAAATGTAACATAATGTTCCTCAAATAATGTAAAATTGTTTCCAAAAAATTGGGGCATGTGACATACACACCCCCTTAAATTATAACATCATCCTCGATGTTATTTTTTCCTCATCCTCAGAATTCCCTTGAATAGAATTGGATATGCATCCCACATATAACTTTCCAATTCCCAGGTGACTTCCTCTAGACTAAGGTGCTTCCGTTGCACCTTCACCTGACCAATGGTGCGGTTCTGAAGTGTGATCTCCCTCTGCTCAAGGATACAGTCCAGTTCCACCAGAAAATATCCTTCAAGTTCCACCTGTACATCATTCCAGTTAATAACATGAGTAGCATCATGCACATATTTCTTTAATACAGAAATGTGAAAAACATTGTGAACTCGTAAATTTGGTGGTAAGGCTAACTGATAGTCTACCTGTCCAATCCTGGATAGTATTTAAAAAGGACCACAATAACAAGGTGCTAGTTTGGCACAACTACCCAACCTCAGAGAAATTATTTTGGGTCTCACCTTGATGAAAACATGTTCACCTACCTGAAGTTGTTTTGGAGTTCTCTTAAGGTCTGCTTGACTTTTCTGTCAATCTTGCACAATTTTTAGATTACCTTGTACCTACTTTACAATTTCTTCCATTTCTTTCAATAATTCAGGACCTAATACTAACCTGTCCACCAGATTACTCTAAGAAATAGGAGTGTTACATTTCCTTCCATACAAAATTTTGAAAGGACTAAATCTGGTTGAAGCTTGATAATTATTATTGTAAGCAAATTCTACCAGGTGTAAATAATCTTCCCATTTACCTGGCTGATCCTTTACATACATTCTTAGTAAATATTTTGGTACTTGATTTACTCTTTTAGTCTGTCCATCAGTTTGACGATGGAATGAGGTACTAAAATTTAGTGTAGTATTTAATCCTTTAAACAGATATCTCCAAAAGTTACCTGTAAATTTAGGGTCTCGGTCTAAAGTTATAACCTTCGGTACTCCATGCAGTCAAAAAAATTTCTTTAAAATAATATTAGCTATGTTTGCAGCTTTATGAGTAGTTTTTACAGGTATAAAACGGGCTTCTTTACTCAATTTGTCAACCACTACCATTATAGAGTCATTTAAGTTCTGATTTTTAGGAAGTCTAATAACAAAATAAAGACTAATTATCTCCCATTTCCAGCTAGGAATGGGAAATGGCTGAAGTAATCCCACTGGATGTTGATGTTCAGTTTTTACTTGATGACATTCATAGCATCTAGCAATATATTCTGCCAGTTAAGTATTCATGTTTGGCCAAAAATATTCTTTTCTTAACATGGTTCTAGTTTTCTGATAACCTGGATGGCCTGAGTAAGGAGTTTTATGGATTTCATCTAGAATTAATAACTTAACCTTAGATATGTTAGGTACATATATTCTGTCTTTATACAACAAAAATCCTTTTTCCATTTAAGTTGTACCCTGTACTTAGACTTTCTATTGGATTTTCTTTTGCTTTTGCTTGTAATTTTTGGTAAATTTCATCTTGTTCTAACCCTACTTTCATTAGAGGAAATTTCAACTCAAAATGGGCCTTTTAAATTTTATTCAAATTCCATGTCATCATGTGTTAGCCAATGAAATTGCTTTAAATTTGAAATACCGTATAGGTCTTAAACATTTTTTTAATATAAATTTGGGGATAGGTATTGTTAACAACCTTACCTAGCAGAGGCTCGAAGGGACCATGATAAAAACGAAATAATGGTTGCTTGTCAAACTTTGGTTAAATATTATGGTATAAAGGTATGACAAAACCATGTGAGGGTCATGTCTAAAGTCAACCCTGTGTTGTCAATTACAAATTTATTATTGCTCATAATTCAAAAACTATGCAATCGACTATGGAATAAATACATATAAGAATTAAAAACTCGAAATTATATCATTTGTAATCGATGGTATTAAGGCTTGCTATGATTTCTAATAATGAATATATGTCATCGACTATAGAGTAAATGTGTATTAATCTTGTCAATAAAACAATCATGAAGTTTGACCATAGTATAAACAATTACAAATAATGATTCTCATACTTACCTTGCCAACGACCATTTTGGTGGTTCTTGTCATTGTTTACAAAGTCAATTATATGATTGTTTGTGATTTGCTTGGTTTTAGCATCTAGTATAGGAAAATTATTTATAATGTTTGACTTTGATGTCGACCTTTGGATAGAAGTTTTTAGGTAGTAAAATATACCATAGTATTTATTATAGACTACAAATCATTATAGTGTGGTAACATTACAATAGTAATCTTACTATTGTGTAAACCATGCACTAGATTTATAAACTATAAGAATAACACTGTTAATGTATTTACTTTTGGTTTCGTTTTTATGGAAGTGATGGTTAGGTATTATTCCACCTTAAGATAATTTATCTAGTTACAAAGAACCAAACTTATAATATATCATGGAAATTACCAGGTAGTAAGACTACTTAAGGATATAAGTAAAAATTATTTTGGTACATTATAAAAATGAGGTGGTATTGTATATTTTTACAATAATACTTGCAATATGGAAATAACTTAGGAATCGAAGTTCATAACTTGATGTTTAGCAGCACAAAAAGGATTAGCATAATTGCATACAATCAACAGGTTGATCATTTCCATGACTAGTAAAGAAGAGACAAAGTAGAAATATGTAATCTTTTGGTAAACCTTACCTTTGAGAATTATAGGAGTACATTCATGCATAAAAGGCAGTACATTTGAGAATTAAACATAAAAATATAAATATGAGCATGTTACAATAAAAGTAATTGTATTTTAAAAGCTGGAGCTCTAAGCTCATGAGAAGAATCAACTTTGTTTCACCAAGTATGTTAAGGATAACAATCCTTATGGCTAAACTATGAATACTGTTTTAGAACCAAAACTATGAAAGAAAATTACCTTACCTCATCAGAGCCTGGTTTTTACATAATCAATTTATTTACTAGAATATTAACATGCTACAGAAATACTTCTCGCTGTCTTACAAAATAAACTCCTACTTGATCGTCTGTTACCTGTCGATTGCATAGTTTTTGAATTATGAGCAATAATAAGTTTGTAATTGACAACGCAGGGTTGAATTTAGACATGACCGTCACACGGTTAAATAATATCAAGGGCACGTTTCCTAATCTCATCCATGCATTGGCAACTTAAAAAGAACGTAAACCCTATCCTTTTGGCATTTGGCTCCGAGGGTTACGTCGGCCTGTAGGCTGCTCTATGAAGTTTTCCTTTCGGCCATGAGAGGTCGTTCCTTCTTTGTTAGCTAGCTCTCTTTTTTGATTTTGATGCTGGGTGGTCTCGATACCCTGTCTTGTAGTATTGCTTTCTCATGGTTGTAAACAATACTGTGCGAGTGGTCTTTGCTTATTCGTTTGGATCGAAGCCTGTATAAGGTTTTTAGGTCAAGCAATACTTGTTCCTCACCACGGATTGTGAAGTTTTAAGTCTGTTTCTTACTACCTCCGTCACAGGTTCGGCATGAGGGTTTGATTTCCTCTCTGTGTAAATTCCTTACACTGGTGATGTTGTAAAGGAAAGTGTCCTATGGCTAGGGTTTAAGAGGCCATCAACATACTGGGGTTGAAAGAGAGATGCACAATGTTCAGCAAGTATATAACAGCAAGTTTCAGAGATGAGAAAGATCCACACCTGATAAACTGAAGGCTGGTCCAAGCTTTCTCTTCAATCCTCTTCTTACTCCTCTCGCTCCAAGAGACCTGCAAAACAAGTTATACCTTCCTCAAACCATTATGACCACATATAAACAAATGATAATCAAATAAATCTGAAATAATAATCTGATTAACATCATAATCTGATCATAAACAGAGATTCAATCACACATTGAACAATGATTTGGGAAGAAGAAGGACATCACATCTTTATTAATCTTGAAAAAAAGTACAAGTATACCTTCTCTTCAAGTTGGCACCTCACGAAACCTTGATATGGTTCTGCTGCTTCTCTTCTCCAAAGAACTCAGCCTCCAAGCTCTGCAACACAAGGGGAAGACCTCCAGGGCAAAGGTGTGGGCAAAGAGAGTCCCGATTCCTCCAGCATAACAATGCAGAAATTCCAAGTCCCCTTTCATGGACCTCCCTACCTCTATTTATATGATGAGGAAGAGTTAGGGGCGAAGCCAAAGTGGTTACAACTGAAGGAGTCAGTTGTATAACTACCCAAACTAACTCAAAAGGCATGTTTTTATGTTTTAATGTTAAGAAACAGATGCGCGACTATGAAGGAGAGCAACCCGCGCATGATACGCAAGTTTACACAAGAGAAACCCGTGAATATATGCATGCGCGACTTGCAAAACACAAGAGTCGCGCATGATGCGCGGGTTGCACATAAGGAGAGTCGCGCATACAGAAAAAACTCATTTTTAAGGTATTTTTGGGCATTTTCAGACTTTGATGTCTTCTGGAAAGTTTTAGCTAACTGAAATACCTTTCCAACGGCGCAGAAATGAGGTCAAACAGAGTTACAAAACTCAAGATATGGGTCCTCCAATATAGGTGTTTTTTCAGTGACTTCCATGAAGTGCCGACATGCGATGAAATCATGGGAAAGTGGTCACAGGCAGAGATGGGCTATAATAGATGCCCCCTAATGTGTGAGGTTAGAGGGGAAGACGATAGCCAAAATACATTATAAAGGAAAGAGCTGAGTATGGAGAGAGCAGAGAATCCAAGATCAAAAAGCTTGAGTGAAGGTACCTGAAAGAGAGATAAATGTCAGAAAACTGATCTCTGGAACATACACGTCCATATACAAAACATCGCCATAAAGATATAGGTGGATCCAACATATGTATAACTGATGAAACTATCATGGTCGCTCAATATGCAAAAAGGCGCCATATCAAATCTAAAGGAGCCATGGCCACAAATGAACAAGGTGGATCCATGCTCAACAATCGATCATAGCCACAAAAATACAAGGTGGATCTAAGTCTCAGCAAAATGTCATATAAAGTATAACAAGGTCTTGCGCAACTTGGGAAATAGCAAAATGATGATGCTACTGTCAGCCCAAGGTCATCAATCCAAACCGCCCAAAAAAGGTACAAATCCTAACCATGCGAATAAAGGAGCTGAAGTCGAACATGGAGGAAACCGTTTGATTACCGGTCAATGATGAAAACCGTTAACAAACGCGAGGGAAACCACCATTAATGAAAATGGTTCCCAAGGTACCTAGTACATTCTAACAAGTGTGATTACAAGGACTTGAAGTCGAACACTTGAAGAATCCATCGAGTAGGAGACATTAAGGTATTCCCAACTACCCAATAGCAAGGGAAATTTCCATTAAGGACAACAATTCCCAAGGTACTGTCAGAAAACTCTAAATCTCGTCCCCAGAGCAAGATGTGTTGCAGTCGATAGGAAGAGATCCGTTGGAAGGAAGGC
>LPNX010900696.1:309825-364024 GCA_001517045.1 Pseudotsuga menziesii
AATGTTAACTCTAGAACTCTGTTTATTTTACATAAATGAAGGGTTTATAAACTAAACCATAATTTGGTTTTATTAAGTAATAGTTAAGATTAAGTTAATATTTAAAAAGAAACTGTTAGTTATTAACTTGTTTATATATTTTCTCGAATATTAGTTATTATCTCCTATAAAATTTTATTTCCTAATAGTATACTAATACTGTGGTACTAGTGCACTTTACTAATTCTTTTACCTGTATTTTCATTTAGTTAGACTAAGTAAAACAGTAAATATAAACAAACCATAACACTACTTTTTCATTGCATTGTTAACATTAAAATAAAATTTACTCTATTTACCTACATATACAAAATCATATCTACTATTTTCATTCTCAAAAGAATTATTTCATTTATTTAAAAACATTCTAACTGTGCTAGAGTATGACTTGGTTTTCATGTGTGGAAAAACACAAGTTAGAAATTTAATTTCTCTCTATTTCATTATTTCCCTAAACCATTTTCATTTCTATAAATAATTTAATAAGAATATTAAATCTAACATTTCACAAAACTATGAACTTTTAACAATCATGTAGCAGATAAACCAAGATTTATTTAACTAAGACAGTAAAATAAAATAACATAGAACCTGTTGAGGACAAGACGGAAACAACTTGAGGAGGCCATTCCTCCCTACCAATCTCCTAGAGAGCACTCAAACAACGCTTCCTTAGGACCCCCGAGCCTGTTCCTGGTGTACTTGGCTGAGAACTGGGTGGAGAATGCAACTGTAGAACCCTCTATCACCTGACTGTTTCAATACCTCAGTAAAACAATTTGCTCTCAGCAGTACGATCTTTAGTTTAAAAGTTGCAACTAGATCAATATCAGCATTTTTCCCCTCAAACACTTTCCAGATTCTCCTCCATTGAATTTCTCTGAAGTAAATTCATTCACCCTAAATGATCACTCCTCTAGGATGAGCAGCCTCAGCTCTCTTCAATGGAATATTTTATAGAGATGGCTAGGTCTTCTGGGTTAGTTTTCATGAATTGAGCCACCTGCTCTGATTCCACTTTCTTGGGGAATCATGACCACAGATATAGGGAGGTTTCCACCTACAACAATTGGAAGTGGTTTGAGGATACTGCCACATGTCAGTTTTCTCTCCACCCATTCTCCTCCACTAATTTGACCCATAAACACTCTTTTAACAGCTCTCCTAAGCTGTTGTCTGCTCATTTATTTATTTCTAAATAAAATATTCTGAATTTACAATAAATATTCTTGACACCACTGGTCATCAATTACAACTTAGCATAAAATTTAACATAATGTTCGTCAAATAATGTAAAATTGTTTCAGAAAAATTGGTGCATGTGACATACACACCCCCTTAAATTATAACATCGTCCTCGATGTTATTTATTCCTCATCCTCAGAATTCCCCTGAACAAAATTGGATATGCATCCCACATATGAATTTCCATTTCCCAGGTGACTTCCTCTCGACTAAGGTGCTTCCATTGCACCTTCACCTGACCAATGGTGTGGTTCTGAAGTGTGATCTCCCTCCGCTCAAGGATACAGTCCAGTTCCACCAGAAAATATCCTTCAAGTTCCACATGTACATCATTCCAGTTAATAACATGAGTAGCATCATGCACATATTTCTTTAATACATAAATGTGAAAAACATTGTGAACTCTTAAATTTGGTGGTAAGGCTAACTGATAGGCTACCTGTCCAATCCTGGATAGTATTTCAAAACGACCACAATAACGAGGTGCTAGTTTGGCACAACTACCCAACCTCAGAGAACTTATTTTGGGTCTCACCTTGATGAAAACATGTTCACCTACCTGAAGCTGTTTTGGAGTTCTCTTAAGGTCTGCTTGACTTTTCTGTCAATCTTGCACAATTTTTAGAGTACCTTGTACCTGCTTTACAATTTCTTCTATTTCTTTCAATAATTCAAGACCTAATACTAACATGTCCACCGGATTACTCTAAGAAATAGGAGTGTTACATTTCCTTCCATACAAAATTTTGAAAGGACTAAATCTAGTTGAAGCTTGATAATTATTATTGTAAGCAAATTCTACCAGGTGTAAATAATCTTACCATTTACCTGGCTAATCCTTTACATACATTCTTAGTAAATATTCCCGTACTTGATTTACTCTCTCAGTCTGTCCATCAGTTTGACGATGGAATGAGGTGCTAAAATTTAGTGTAGTATTTAATCCTTTAAACAGATATCTCCAAAAGTTACCTGTAAATTTAGGGTCTCGGTCTGAAGTTATAAACTTCGGTATTCCATGCAGTCAAACAATTTTCTTTAAAAATATATTAGCTATGTTTGTAGCTTTATAAGTAGTTTTTACAGGTATAAAATGGGCTTCTTTACTCAATTTGTCAACCACTACCATTATAGAGTCATTTAAGTTTTGATTTTTAGGAAGTCTAATATCAAAATAAAGACTAATTATCTCCCATTTCCAGCCAGGAATGGGAAATGGCTGAAGTAATCCAGCTGGATGCTGATGTTCAGTTTTTACTTGATGATATTCATAGCATCTAGCAATATATTCTGCCAATTCAATATTCATTTTTGGCCAAAAATATTCTTTTCTTAACATGGTTCTAGTTTTCTGATAACGTGGATGGCCTGAGTAAGGAGTTTTATGGATTTCGTCTAGAAATAATAACTTAACCTTAGGTACGTTAGGTAGATATATTCTGTCTTTATACAATAAAAATAATTTTCCATTTAAGTTCTACCCTGTACTTAGACTTTCTATTGGATTTTCTTTTGCCTTTGCTTGTAATTTTTGGTAAATTTCATCTTGTTCTAACCCTGCTCTCATTAGAGAAAATTTCAAGTCAAAATGGGCCTTTTAACTTTTATTCAAATTCCATGTCATCATGTGTTAGCCAATGAAATTGCTTTAAATTTGAAATACCATATAGGTCTTAAACATTGTTTTAATATAAATTTGGGGATAGGTATTGTTAACAACCCTACCTAGCAGAGGCTCGAAGGGACCATGATAAAAAGGAAATAATGGTTGCTTGTCAAACTTTGGTTAAATATTATGGTATAAAGGTATGAAAAAAGGTGAGTAAACGATGAATTATCATGGGATCCAATGGTGCAAAGCGAGGATACGGAGATCGAAGGCTTCTAATGTGTCCGCTTTATAAAGATGCGAGAAAGATAAGGATATACGGGGTGTTCAACGAGACGTGAAGATCAACGGATGATGATCTGGTTCGATGAAATATACGGTCATTGTGAACTATGCCCTGTAGACTTGCACGTTTGATAAAACAAAGGAGCTCACCGGAATAGGGTACGTGTCGCTTCATCTGATGGCTGGGAAGTAAAGGCGAAATATATCAACGGTCGTTGATGGATCTGGAGCGGGAAGCTGCACGATGAATAGAGACAAAAGGTGGTAGCATAATGAAAACCAAAGTACACGTGGCAACTCGTGGTGCATTCCGCGAGCAAAAGCAGTTTGGCAGAAACCACTAAAGGGGAGCCTCCAAAGTGGGGTCCTATATAAACAAAGGTTGACTTGTTGAAGAATTAATTTTTATTGGTGTCGGACAAATGAAAATGACCTGCGTGCTCACCAAAATCAGCAGTCAATCTCAAGTACATGTAGTCACAGTAACAGGTAAGGCCCAAACGCTAGAAATTCATCCACATAATTACCATTGTTGACTGAATTATGGACAAATGAAAGGATTTTCAAGGGTTTAGTCGTATTTTGGACGATAGAGAGTAATACCTGGTTGACAGGGACAGAGGAGTATGTGACCCTTTCTTGTTTGTAGGAAGTGTATTATTTAGCAAAGAGAGACTGTGGCAATACAATTCGCAGGGTAATGATGTCCTTAATGCTTGTAAATAATTTCTATATTATTTTGTTGTTGAGCAAACCCTGCATTTTCCTGAGTTCGCATAGTGGTGCATAGTTGATTATTCTTCTTCTCAGAGATTTATTGTCAGTTAGTCCATGTCTAGGATACTATGTAAAATCGATGCCAAGGTCATCCGTAAAAACCTGAACTTGCCCAGTAACTACCCTAAGAGTCATGAACCTGTAAATGAGTCCATTCTAGCCGAAGTGTATAAAAATTGTGGAACTGAGATTCGCTGTAAGATCTTGTCCAGCATCTTAAATGAGGGTCATTCATTAGACGGTATTTTTCCCCCATATCATGTTTGTATTTTCAGAGATGAAGTTCAATTAGTCGTGTCCTTAGTCTGTCAAGTCCTGGGTCTAGATGATGATTGTCATGTAAATGAAGTCATCTTAGGTTTCCTGTTAAAAATCAGTTCATTGAGTTTTGAGTGTCAGTCAGTTCATGTACTCAGTTTAGATGAGTACTTAGCAGAAGCTATACATCTTCAATGGAGTGAGTTTCCAAAAGTTAGGTTCTTCAAGTTTCAGACTTATTTACTGAACATGTTGCTCTGTTCGAACGTCACTGAGTTGCAGTTTTTAAGTACCATGCTCTCTACAGATTTTCCCAAGCAAATCAACATGTTTGAATTTTCCAATTCTATCATGTCCGAAATATACAAGATGTTATTTGATGAGATGTTACCCAGGGTATTAGAAGAAATGAAAAACATGATGCAATTCTCACCAGAGGATAGAGTCGGGGATTGGTTTCTGTATAAAGATTCCACTGTTTTAAGAATATATGGTTTTACTAGAGAACCATATAGGTTACCTGCTTTCCTTACTCCCAGAATTTTTGCATTAGAGTTTATGAGACAAAGATTGCATTATGAAGAAGAACACGTTGGGGCCTTTAAGAAATCTTCAAATATCAAGTTCCCTCTCAAAGTTGGTTCTTTTATTTTCAAAAATAAAGGTGCTCTGGTGTTTATAGAAAAATTGTTAAACAGCATGGAATTTCAAAAGGAGCAAAGGGTAAATTATGATTCCCATCACATAATTTCCTTGAGAAAGCAGGCAAACAAAAACAAGCCTTTTGACCGCCAAGTTGTTGAAGGTCTAGGCGAGACAGCCAATTTATTTCATTTTGTGGAAATTCCAAGATCTGATGAAAAGGAAAGTACTATACCAATTGCAATATCTCCAGTAACAGAGGGTCCTAATATTTTAGTTTAAAGGAGTCATTCTGAAGTTGAAAGCATGGAAGTGGATGAGGATGATTCACATAAAAAGGCCAGGTTGTTTCAAGATGACAAAGCTTTGAGTGAATTTATTTCAGATAATTTAAAAAGAGTTGCTTTAGTTCCAACAAACGTTCTACAAGTGAAACGATTTTATTTTGAAGCTATAGACAATTCAGAATCAAGCCCAGTTTTCAAGTCCAAAGAGGAGCTCATGGCTAGTTATGTGGAGAAACGAAATCAATCCCTAGAAGAGACAAGGATTCTACTCCAATGAGTGAGGAGTTTAAACAATCCAAAAAATTCCTTGTTTTCTACCAAGGACATAGAAAGAAATACTTTTAAATTTTCCATGGTAAGCGATAAGAAGATGTCAAAAATGGAGGTAAGACTAGACAAGATTAGTGTACCAGACAAAATACAGTTACATAAGAAAACAGGTGACATTAATTATTCAGATTTATTGCATGCTACGATGAGAGTTAATAAGTTACAAATTTTGGTAGACAAGTTAGAAGTTCAGCTAAAACATGAGAAAGTTGAAAATAAGGCCAATGCTATTCAAATTAAAAAGCTACAAGAAGACATTATCATCTCAGGAAATGAAAGAGATAGCACCCAGGAAATCAAAATACTTCTGGAAGAAAAGGACAATGCCCTCCAAGTTTTGAAGAAAAGCTTGAGGATCCGCAGTACAGAACATGTTCAATCATCCGAGTTATTGGCATTACAAGAAGAGAAGGACAAGATTCACCAGGAGATGATGGAGCATAAAGGAAAAGCTGTCAAATTACAAGAAGAAAAAGACAAATGGGAAATAGAGCAGAATGAGCTAATAGCCCAAATCTCCCTACTGAAAAAAGACCACATCGATGAAAAAGAGATTATGGAGGAGTTGATGAGCCAAACTCCCACTGATGAAGACCTGTCCATTGTGAATATTGAGAAACCATTAAACGATTTTTCTGTAGATGACTTATTAGTGCCTATGTCCCAGGTCATCCTGAAAGATGAAGAAATCAGAGAATTAAAGGTAGAAAATGAAAAATTCAAATCCGAGCTGGCCAAAGTTACTGAAAATAAAAATAAAATACTGCAAGATAGAAATAAGCTACAAAAGAAAATTAATGAATTGAAGGAAAGAAACATCGGGAAGGGTCCTCTCCAAGGAGCAAAGCACATAATTTGGGATACATTATCCATAGAAATTACTAAATTCATGCACTATTTAAATTTCATTGATGATCAAAGCATATTGATCAATCTGGCTAATCAGAGACTGAAATTAGTAAATGAAACTATGGAGAGGAAATGCCTTGCCACAACCCAGAATTCGTTAAACTTCTTAAATTCATTAACATACCAAAAGTTTCATGATATAGGTGTAAATGACAGGATAGCAATGGTACTGTGGGCCAAAACGTTTATCCATAAGCATCATCTAATGAAGGCAGTCCAGGACAAAGCGGATGAAATGATCTCACATGTTAATGACTTCAAACAGGCTTTCAAAGAACTGTTCGAAGATGGACTTCCTTCCTTTCGGGATGAAGAGGGACGAATGTTTTCTCAAGAGCACTATCACAACCTATTGGTACAAAGATGCATTGATCATTCCAAATTTGATGATCTGGAAAAGGGGCTGATAGGGAAAGTCATTGTGGATAAGCTGACAGAAGATTTTGAGATACTACAGAAATTCCTAATCATTAGGGGAAAGTTGCCTAAGGTGTCTTATGAAGACTACATGGAGCTAGAGGTGTCCATTTGCGAGATGATCGAATATGATATTCCAAGCGCAGAGCAATGGAGAGCCATAGAAAGATTTGAAAAAACAAAATATATCCTTCATTCATGAAGACAGGTGTTGCACGCTGAGGAGCTGCTTGGACGAGACCATGTTATCGATTTGATTTGAACTTGATGATTTGTTAGGATTGAAGCTAGTAGTTTATTCCTAGGAGTTAGGAATATAGTTACAAGACTTTGATTATTCAGTTATTCAGTTATAAATCTTCTTGGAAGATGAAATGATTTTATGTATATAAGTGCATCTATTTTATATGATGGAGGTTGGAACCCATCTTGTTGTTGACTGTTTCTTCTGAAGACATATATTTTGAATAACAAAGCGAATGCATAAGAGTTATCAGAGATTCCTATGTCATTTACATTACAATCCGTTTTGTTTTCTTCTGTGATCGTTTTTTCCAGTGTAACACTTCATTTCGTTTTTCTTCATATCTGAAAACACAGTGTTGGATGGTTGGAATTCATAGTGTTTATGCTCTAATAATCATTTCAGATATTTTATACATTTTTCTACTAAAGTTAATATAGAACTCATCTTTGATGCTATGTATTAATGGGCTATTCATTGTCTCTTCTGTTTCACCTGAACTAAATGAATGACTGTGATGGAATGGTTATCTTGCCTTTGACAAAATCTCATGCATATGTCTTTGTGATATCTTTATGTATATGCGACTCCATTTCCCAATGGTTACTTGTTGTTTCAACCATTTATACAAATTTCAAGTATTGAATTATATCTGGCCTTGTGAAATCTATATTTGAGAGATCCCTCTCCACAAAGAAAAGCCAGTTTCTTTCTAAAAGTGGTTTTGCTGTTACCTTGGAATTTATCTTTTACAACCTGGGTACATTCTGAGTGCTAACAAATTGGCGCCGTTTCCAGGGATGAAAGTGCACATCTGCCCTGGGGAGAACGACAAAGTTGAAGAAGATTTCTGTGGGCAAACATGAATTTTTACTAGTAGAAAGGTTGTATATTTTCCCTGGTGACTCCATGGTAAAACTTTTTCAGAACCTAAGGAGTCATTCTGGCTTCGAGAAGACACACACGAGGTAACTCTGATACCGAAGTATTGAAAAGTTTGGAAGATCTGAAAAAGTTATTTAAGAGAAAAGATAAACAAAATATAGGTTTTCCTTTGTTTGGTGCATCATCTTCTCAAGATTCCCCTATTGATCCAGAATGGGAAGTTAACGTTGGAAAAAGTTTGTTGAAAACCAAATTTGAGTCAGATCTTAAGAATACGGAGTTTAATTCTCGTATATTAGAGTCTTATTTGTTGGATTCCCTCTGGAGAGATTTACAACATACTACAAATGCCGAAACCTTTGATGTTCATAATACTAAAAAATCTTCGGTTCCCTTGAACCCACCTAGACCCATGGCAGCCAGATTTGCTCCCTTGCGCTTGCCTACTTTATTACATGACCTCCCTCAGAATTATTCCCAAAGAATTTCTTTATTTGATGGAGAAGGTGGCATAAGCACAAAGCAGCATGTTTCCAAGTTTGAAGATTTCATTGACTTGGAAGAAGTTGATTATCCAGATGTCAAAATGCGGTTGTTTGATCAAAGTTTGTCAGGTGAGGCAAAGAAATGGTTTAAATATTTTCCAGATGGATCCATAATGAATTTTAGGGATTTCCAGAATGCATTTCTAGATAGGTGGGATGATAAATAGAATCCTCTACAACTCTTGTCTCAGTATAACACTCTCAAAAAAGGAGGTTTCGAATCTGTCCATGAATTCTCCAGCAGGTTCATGAGGGTGTTGAATTCCATTCTGGAAGATATAAAACCTTCTATGGACGATGCCAAATTACATTATGCTGGAGCCTTTGACAATGATTTTGCATTCTCATTAAGAGAAAGGAAATCGGCAACCCTTGCTACATTGTTTACAGATGCTTTGGAAGTAGAAGCAAATATGATGGCAAGTGGAAAAATGAAGCATAGAGATATTGATAGAAGGAAAAAGGATGAAAAATTTCCTTTTGCTTCCTCTTTCACTAATGACGTCAAATTTGAAATGATGTTGAAAACGATGGAAAAGTTGATGGACACATTAACTATGGATAACAGGGGGTTCAACAGAGAACAAGCCGACCCTCAAATCAGGAAACCCAATTTTAGAAGACCAAATCTTCCTGTTCTTCCACAAAAAAGGCAAAGAGACATAAGAAACCCAAGAAACCCGGAAGAACAGCCAATTCGACCACCGTTCTCTGAAAATTATGTTGCGAAGACCCTACTGAGAATGAAATTCATATTTTTGGAGAATTGGATTCAGAGATATATCTTACTGAAGAAGAGCATAATATGTTTGAACAAGAAGGTGGGAATGAAGACTTTGAAAGGGAGATAGAGCAGTATCAAAGGGGTTATTTACATGCTATAGATGATGTGCAGAGGAAAATCAGATTGAGAAACAGGGAATTTTTTATAAATAATGGGAAGGCAAATCCAAATCAAGCTTCCACGAGTTCCCTAAATGTAGAAAAGGGAAAAGAAATGAAAAAAGAGTCTCTTGTAAATAACGAAGCTGAAAATGAAATACAAAGAAATAAAAGAATAAAGCAAGTGGCCCCAATTGATGTAGAAAGGGTTGTGTCCGGTTTTAATTTGCAAAATGAGCTTTCAAAGTTAAAAATTTATGTTCCCTTTAATGAGTTGTTGAGAAACAATGAATATAGAGACACTATAACAAAAATGGTCAAAGGTCAAGGAGAATGGCAATATGATATTTTAGAGTTGAGTGATGATAATCCTACTATTTCATTTGGGTCAAAGATTGAAAATTTAGAAAGTGAAGAAGTCCCTCATTTTTATTTGAGTCTAAATGTGCATGATAAGGTGGTCCATAATGCTATGTTAGACTCAGTAGCATCACATAAGTTAATGCCGAAGGGAGTGGTTGAAAGTTTGGGATTGGAAGTAACAAGACCCTATAAAGATTTGTATTCGTTTGATTCTAAAAGAGTAAAATGCCTTGGTTTGATCAAAGACATGGTAGTGACTCTGAATAAATTGCCATCTAAAACTATAGTCATGGATGTGGTAGTGGAAAATATTTCACCTAAGTTTGGGGTATTGTTGTCAAGATCTTGGAATTCCAAGTTGAAAGGTAGTTTACAGATGGATATGTCATATGCTACAATTCCTATTCAAGATGGGATCAGAAGGTTATATAGTAAAAAAAGAACTCCTTATGTAGTAAGCAGTCAAGATAAACCTGAAATTCATCACATATATGTTGTTGATACTGATTTGGGGTCTTCTATTTTCTTTAATGATGTTGTCCCACATGATTTAGAAGAAGCATTGCGCAAGAAGTCTGAAGAAGATAAGGAAAAACAAGTGACAGAACATGATGCTTTGGAGGTGAAACAAAAAAGAGAAGGCGAGTGGATTATGCATTTTGACGGATTCTGCAAAAATAGGTGCTGGAGCCGGTGTGTATATAATTTCTCCTATTCAGGATTTCAAAGCTTTATCATATAAATTGACATTTGAATGCACAAATAATGTGGCAGAATATGAAGCTTTATTACTGGGATTGCATGCTTTGAAAGATTTGGGAGCTCAAAGAATAAAAGTCTTAGGAGATTCAGAGTTGGTGATAAATCAAGTAAATGATCGCTATCAAACCAGGCATCCCCGGATGAGGGATTTTAGGAATGAAGTATGGGATATGTTTGGTAACTTTTTTACAGAGCATACAATTCAGGTAATTCCCATACATGAAAATTTGGTGGCTGATTCTTTAGCTATGGCTGCTAGAAAATTTGAAACCCCTGTTGCTGGTCAGAGGGAATACCAGCTGGAAATTGTGAATAGACCGTCTATTCCTGATAATTCTAAATATTGGTAAGTATTTGAAGATGGCATGCAGATCGAAAGGTTCTTGGACCTCTCAGGAGAATTTGTGAACACTTCTATTGACACCGGAAATGACAATGATGAGAGTATTCAAGATAATGAAGAACTTGAGAAAGAGGGGAATGGTGCTGAAAATTTGAAGGGAACCTTAGGAGGTAAGGATATTATTCAATTAAAAAATAATTTCATACCAAGGGGTTTGATTCCTTTGGAAATTTTTTTTTATCAGAATGATGTGGATAAGAATCCCAAAGTAAAGCCTGTTGAGAATGTTTTTGAGGATAGGAATATTGGCACTAAAGAGAGTCCTAAGATTATAAAGGTATCCAAGAAATTGCCTGGAAAAGAAAAAGAAGAATATGTGAATCTAATGAAAAAGTATACAGATGTCTTCGCTTGGAGTTATGAAGACCTAGGAATATGATACCTCTATCATACAACATACTATTCCTATAAAGAGTGGGGAGAAACCTTTTAAACAAAAGCTCAGAAGGATAAACCCTAAGTTGCTTCCTATTATTGAGAAGGAAATTAAGAAGTTATTTGATGCCAAGATCATTGTAACTCTAAGATTTTCAAAGTGGGTTGCAAATTTGCTTCCTGTTAGAAAGAAAAATGGAGAAATCAGACTGTGTAGATTTTAGGAATTTAAATAAAGTTTCTATGAAAGACAATTATCCTTTGCCAAAGATGGATCATATTTTGCAGAGAGTAGTCGAAGCTGAGAGAATTTCAATGTTGGACAATTTTTTCGGCTATAATCAGATCAAAGTATTACCTGAAGATCAAGAGAAAACTACATTTACTACACCTTGGGGCACCTTTATGTATGCAAAGATGCCTTTCAGCCTAATGAATGCAGGATCTACTTTCCAGTGAGCTATGGACATTGCTTTTGCAGGAGAGATTGAGAATTTTGTGGTAATCTACATGGATGATATTACAGTCTATTCAAAATATGACAGAGAACATTTACATCATTTAGAGAAAGCTTTCATGAACTGTAGAAAGTTTGGTATATCATTGAATCCGAAGAAATCCAATTTTGCATTGGAAGAAGGAAAGTTGTCGGGCCATATAATATCCAAGGAAGGAATAAAAAATTGATCATGAGAGGGTGAGTGCAATTTTGAAAGTAGGTGAACCCAGTAGTAAAAAGGAAATACAATCTCAAACTCATCAACTCAGATACACATATGTCCATAAATTCTTCTAGATGTTCTTGATTTCTTCTAACTCTCATTTACTTGACAGGCTGATGTTATGAATGCATTGTCAAAGGATACAGATGATAAGGATGGACAGGAAGCTTTAGCAAGTGCATGGCATGCAGCTGAGGCAGTGGAGCAGTTTTGTGGAGTTTTGGAATCCTTGAGAATGGAGCTAGATGAAATAAGTGGGCAAACAGGCGAGGTTCGTTTTTTCTTTTTCAGATTCTTGAGATACTTATTAAGTATAACTCGCGTTTCTGAATGTCCATTTTGTTTTGTTAGCTGAGTATCAAGCCTTTAACACTCAAATATAAACTAGGCAGATGGGGTAAAACAAAATTATGCTAGAATATATAGAGGCCTTTACAAAAGACATGGACAAATTTCGAGATAGACTTAAGGATTGAAGGTTCAGTACATGAACTTGGCCTGAGTGAATGTTAATTAATTTTAATTTAACTTTCATGCTAAACAAGTTTCAAATCTTGTAATGGCTGTCATCCTGATAGGGATACAGTCTCAACAGGAATGAGTTCCTCTCTTATGATATTATGTATTTTTATGGTGTCTCATTGTAGCTAGATGGCCTGTGCAGAATGCGAGACCCTTGCCAGAGGAAATTCAAGATGCTTTATGAGCTGCATATAAACATTACAGCAATTACTTGGAAGCATTTGGCCAAGAAGAAACTTACTTGAGAAAGAAAGTTGAAACGGAGTTGGGCCGTCAAATGATTTATATAAAGATGCGATGTAGTGGGCTTGACGCAGAATGGGGAAAGGTGTGTATTATGTATTCCTTTCCAGAGAAACTTCCCTAGAGGTTGAGGGTAGAAACTAACATTTTGTGGAGCATACTTCTTGCCACTGTTAGGACCAAATTAGATGCAAATGTTTATTGAAATGCTTCATTAACCTTGTCAGAAAAACTTGAGTGCTATTATTTATTTATTTCATTGTATTATTGCTACTGTATGCAATTTCATAAACTCAAGTTTCAAACACTTGATTGGCAGGTTTCACTTCTTGGCACCTCTGGAATTTCTGGCTCGTACATTGAACAACGTAGTTAGCCTTGTTAAAGCTATCCCTGAAAGGTTGGGGATTGTTTTTAATATAAAGCTTGTTGAACCCTTAACTTATCAAAGCTTCAATTTTTATCACATAGCAAGTTTTAGGTAGAAACTGTGTGCATGATTTGGACACTTGCTGTTCTTCACCAGGATCTGGGATAGTGATGCTATTGATTTTTATGAAGACTATTGATATAGATTATGGGATTGTGCAACAAATGTGTTTTTGAAGAGAATAAAATAATGGCCTTCTACATCATATATTTTTTACATAGAAGAATCTGGTTGATGTTATAGCTTGTTTGGCAAGCTGTTTAGTCATATACACTAAAAATACACGAAATCGCCATATTCAACTAACTATTTTTTAGTGCCTAAAATGCCCATATATATATATATTTTTTTTAAACTACAGAGATCGTCGCTATAGCGACGGCTTGCCGTGGAACTTTGTGACGTCTTCCCGTCGATATAGCGACGTCTTACCGTCGCAGGTATAGCATCCCCATCACTATAACTGGGGTTTGTCTTTTTCATTTTAGGAAGGGCCGTCGCAATTGCAACGTCTTGCCGTTGCAATTGAGACGTATTCCCATCGCTATAGAGACGGCCTACCCATGGAAATATACACACAGCAAAATAGAACATCGTTTCTCTTGCCACGCAATTAACGGGTCATCGCCATTGCGATGGAATTGTTGCCATGGGAAAAAAAAGACATAGACGTGGCAATTTCCACGCTTCTCCGTGGAAATTGCCACGTTTTGGCTGTGGCAAAATTGATCACTTGTACTAGTGAAACTGAGCTGATTCTCAAGACAATGCTCTCGTAATGATTCATGTATTGCAATATACCTAGGCTCACTAGGACAATTTTGAAAAGAAAAATATTTCTGATAGTAGGTTATGCTTCTTGGGAAATAGTACCTTGCATTTGAATTTTTAGGATTTCAAATTTATCTGACAGAGGAAGTTCCATCAGAAGCTCCATTATGGATTGGCTTGCCTTTCCAAGTTTCCTGACAATGTATATATATATATATATATGAAAATGATATGAATAATATTAGGGATAAGATAGACACTTCCTGCTAGCCTTAAAAGATATAAGGAGAATGGATTCAACAGCCTGTGCTAGGATTTCTCGACTTGGAAAAAGTGATTACTAGAAGCTATTTCCCTAAACTTTTGAGACAACACTTCCCAAAACTAGACTCTGAGAAGGCATATTTCAAGCATAGTTATTGCCATGTATATTAGCAAATTGTGAAAGATTGTGACAAGGCACCTAAAGGAAATAACATGAAAAATAGGAGCTTTTCAAAAGAGTTAATGATTTTGCTCTAAAGGACCAAAATTTATCAACAGAGGTTGTTGGTTCAGGTAACCTCAACATGCTTAAACTCTCGAAAGAGATGGAAAAGGGGAAATGAGTGTTTGTCATTCAAGAGGAAGGAAATGTCAAGAAATGAAAGGAGAAGCTTTCCCGATATAGTGATTCTTCTGTGTTTTCTTCCATTTTCTCTCTTTGGTCTCTGTTTTTCCACGTGTGCACTTATCAAATGGGGATAGGTATCCCTAGTGTACCCTTTGTCAAATGAACGAAACACCATAACACTTATTTTAATTCTACCCCTGAGCCAAGTCAACCTGGGCTTGGATCAGTAACTAAACCAAATCCATCCTTTATTCACACTTAAGTTGGATAGCAACACTATTAAAAGACACGAAAACTTATAGGAATCCCTAGTGTACCCTTTGTCAAAAGAAGGAAACACTACTGCACTTATGTTGGTTCTACCCCTAAGCCAATTCGGCCTGGGCATGGATCAGTACCTCAAGCCAAAACCATCCTTTACTCACACTTACGTTGGACAACAGTCCTATTAAAAGACACCATCATCCTAGTATACCTTTCACATGTGGCTGACAATTGCTAATAGTGGAGATTCAGTTTTGCATTTGGAAACACCATAATTCTCTTATTTATGATGGGTCTCCCCACTTAGATCTCAATTTTTATTTTAAAAGCATGTAGTTCGCTTATGTTTTGTTCAGATATGTGCATAGGCGAACAAAGTTGAACCTGACTGAACCATTTGATTGAGCTTTTGCAGCAATGGAGATCTGCCCAGACTTCCAAATACCAACCAAAAACCCCCTTTACAGCCAATAGCCTAAAAAAAATTGTATAGATCTAACAGGGAGGATGATCTATTAAAATACGCCCAAAACCTATAGGTATCCCTAGTGTACCCTTTGTCAAAAGAAGGAAAACCTGTTGCACTTATTTTGGTTCTGCACCTGAGCCAAGTCAGTTTGAGCATGGATCAGTACCTCAGCCAAAACCATCCTTTACTCACACTTACATTGGACAACAGTCCTATTAAAAGACACCAGCATCCTAGTGTACCCTTCACACATGCCTGACAATTGCTAATAGTGGAGATTCAGTTTTGCATTTGGAAACACCATAATTCTGTGATTTATGATGGGTCTTCCACTTAGATCTCAATTTTTATTTAAAAAAAATGCAATTCACTTCTGTTTTGTTCAAATATGTTCATAGGTGAACAAAGTTGAACCAATCTGTTGAACCATTTGATTGATCTTTTGGAGTGATGGGGATCTGCTCCAGGTACTACCAAATACCAACCAAAATATTCCTTTACAACCAACAACCTAGAAGAAGCAGAGAATTGTACATATCTAACAGGGAGGATGATCTGAGAGAAGGAAATACAATAATAATGAGCCCCCCAGGATGACCAAAATGGGGTCAGATCTACCTGCAAACAATCCACAATGGCAAGGCCAGAGCTGGAACAGAAAATAGCAGGGTGGCCCACATCTTCCAGATGAGGAAAAATCCAAGAAAAGAAGGAAGTTATGGTAAAATCATTGTTGGAATCATTGCGGCAGGGTGGCGAATAGAACTCTACCAGTTGTAAAGAGACTTGGGCTCTTGTGGATCCTTTAAATGATTCTGTTTTTATTTCATGACTGACTTTTTCCATTGAAGGTTTACATTCGTATTGACTCACTTTAGTTCTGTACTTTGGGCTTGGCCCTACTTTAGAAGTTTGTTTTGTTGTGTAGTTACAGTTACTTGTTTGTATATGTAGCTCCAGCAGACTAGTGGTTTGGGATATTAACTACGAGGCTGTCCCTTTCTTTAATGCAGTGTGTGATTTTTCCTATATCCGCCAGAGTCAGGAAGATTTTGATGTCGTGTGTGGGTAATTTATTTTTCCGTTAGTTTACTCTTATCATAATACAACCACCAACATGACATGTTCCTTACTAGTCTAGTCCACATGCACGATTAGCTTCCTCTTATCACAAAATGACCACCATCGGGAGGATTAGCTTCCTCTTATCACAAAAAAACCAATATTGGGACCTGTTCTATATCAATCCGGTGTAACACTCAACTTGAAGACCTTTGGCTAGGTAGCCACAGGTAGGGGGGGTTCTATTCCACCAAATTCACTCAAGACTCGCAACTAATCCCGACAACAAACACAAGCACAAGTGAAAGCAATCCCAGTTGACGTATGTGGGTATTTTTTTCAGTTAACAGAAGCACAAGGAAAAATATATGCTCAAGTTCATCTTCCATGTACATGGCATTATGTATCCATTGGGATTGATTAGCCAATACAGGTTCATAAACCATTCCGTGACAAAGTTTACCATTAATCAACCATAATTGATAACTGAAATTGGAACATCGCACTTTGATTTCATTACCACCGAAAGCAGCCTCTGATACTTCCCCTTTATATACTGAACTTCTTTTGACTATAGATTACTACTACAATTGCCTCCATCATTTACAGTCTCCCTTCAAATTTGAGGAAGCTTAGAATAAGAATATTGGGACCAGTGGCCTATCAAGTAAAATGTAACCAACACAAAAAAGGACCAAAGGCAAGAAATAAAAACAAAACCCAAAAAGAGGGTAAAGAGAGGAATAAGTGTTAGTACCTCCACATAATATCCAGTGCCTATGGCAATGAGGACTTTGTGAGCATCATCTAGAGTCCCAGGAACATACAACGATGCTGTCAGAGGAACCAACATCTGTTTTTTTGCAACAAAAAGGAGTTACCGAACTTCAATATTTAAGTATAAGAAATAAATTGTATATATAATCCTCATTCAGCATTCGAGAAAGTGGGAACCCTTTGAATTCCTCGAGTAGAAGTGGGAGTAAAGCATTGGATAAAAAATGGGTGTAAGGGGATATCTTAAATAGTAATAAATGCACATATAAAAAAATGCTCAGGATATGTAGGAGAAACCAGCAGGGTGTACGGATAGATTTTGGAGAGCCTTGGAATCCATTTCATAATGAACAGCAGCAGTCCTGATCCAGTTGAGGGAGTCTTGAAGAACACCCACTTCTCCATCCACCTGTTCCTTCACTTGCTTCACCTGATCCACCATCAATTTATTCAATTCCTCTTCGATCGCTCCTCTTCCCTGATCCGAAGAAGCCATGCCTCCTGCGTGCCTCCAAATGCCTGATTGCTTTTGACTTTAATTTTAGTGAAAGAAAGACCGCTTTGCTTGCAACCTTTCGGGTTGTCCTGTGCAAAACTGAACTAATTCTGTGTTTCCCTCTAAACTTAAAATCCAAAAATATAAAGTATGATGTAATAGCTACCCATTCTCACATCTCTATGTATATCATATATATAGAGAGATAATACCTAGTACCGACCCACTCTCATATCTCTATATATATCATATATCAAGGGATTAATCTTAATTTTAAAGGGATTAACTAGAACAAAGCTTTGAGGTATAAGGTGGATGTAGGTTGTATCTAGGTTGGGTGGTTGTTTGTTGTAAGGAGGTTACCAGATTAAGCTCCTTGTAAATGTTAGTGTAGAGTATACCTTACTTTATGTTTATTTTATTTTATTTTTAAATATATATTTTTATTTTTTGATTATTTTTATAAATATAGAGGTATATAAGGTGTTTTATATGGAGTTGAGGTGGTGGCTAAGCGTCGGATATGCGACGAGGCTTTCCTTGTTAAATAGTTGACCAGTTAAAATTGTTAAACTACACTAATGTGGTGTGGTGAATTAAAGTTTTATTTTTTTTAACTTGTTTTGTTTTTTAAATTTTGTTTTATTATTATTATTATTATAATAAATATATAAGTTAATTTTTTTTCTTATATATATTATTAGTATATAGTAAAAAAAATACTTAGTAACATTTTCTTTTTAAGTTTATAATACAAATAGTTTAATAATTAATATTATTTATATATAAAATATTTAAAAACAAATGTATATAGGTATATTTGTATAGTTATTATCAAATATATAAGCCATAGCTCATCGTTAGGACATTGTCATAGATAATTTAGTGTCAAAAATGGAGTTGAGACACATGAGGAGGCTTACAAATTAATAGGTTCTAGGGGTCTTTGAATCCATGTGCACTCTTAGAATTTAGTAAAATGTAGAAATTCATTGTCAAAATTGTAATTTTCCATTGCCGAAGATCCATAACTAAAAATGACCAAATAAATGACCAATTGTTATGTGGTCATTTTTAGTCTAGATATCTTGTGACCAAATTTGGTCATTTATCTTGGTCTTTTTTAGTTTAGTTTTATCTCGTGACCGAAAGCGGTCATTTATCTTGGTCTATTTTATTTATCCCAATTAAATTTATCAATTTTGGTTATTTATCCCTTGAAAAAAATTGTGGTGACAAAAAAATTTGGTCTCCTAGTCACTAATCTCTCATTTTGCACTAGTGTATTTTGCTGTTGAGCAAACCCTGCATTTTCCCGAGTTCGCAGAGTGGTGCGCAGTTAATTATTCTTCTTCTCAAAGAGTTATTGTCAGTCAGTCCATGTCTAGGGTACTATGTAAAATCGATGCCAAGGTCATCCGCGAAAACCTGAACTTGCCTAGTAACTACCCTGAGAGTCGTGAACCTGTAAATGAGTCCATTCTAGACGAAGTGTATAAAAATTGCGGAACTGAGATTCACTGCAAATTCTTGTCCAGCATCTTAAATGAGGGTCAGTCATTAGATGGTATTTTTCCCCCATATCATGTTCATATTTTTAGAGATGAAGTTCAATTAGTCATGTCCTTAGTCTGTCAAGTCCTCGGTCTAGATGATGATTGTCATGTAAATGAAGTCATCTTAGGTTTCCTGTTAAAAATTAGTTCATTGAGTTCTGAGTGTTAGTCAGTTCATGTACTCAGTTTAGACGAGTACTTAGCAAAAGCTATACATCTTCAATTGAGGGAGTTTCCAAAATTTAGGTTCTTCAAGTTTCAGACTTATTTACTGAACATGTTGCTGTGTTCGAACGTCACCGAGTTGTAGTTTTTAAGTACCATGCTCTCTACAGATTTGCCCAAGCAAATCAACACGTTTGAATTTGCCAATTCTATCATGCTCGAAATATACAAGATGTTATTTGATGAGATGTTACCCCAGGTATTAGAAGAAATGAAAAACATGATGCAATCCTCACCTGAGGATAGAGTCGGGGATTGGTTTCTGTATAAAGATTCCACTATTTTAAGAATATATGGTTTTACTCGAGAACCATATAGGTTACCTAGTTTCCTTACTCCCAGAATTTTTGCATTAGAATTTATGAGACAAAGATTGCATTCTGAAGAAGAACACTTTGGGGCCTTTAAGAAATCTCGAAATATCAAGTTCCCTCTCAAAGTTGGTTCTTTTATTTTCAAAAATAAAGGTGCTCTACTGTTTATAGAAAAATTGTTAAACAACATGGAATTTCAAAACGAGCAAAGCGTAAATTATGATCCCCATCATATAATTTCCCTAAGAAAGCAGGCAAAAAAAAAGAAGCCTTTTGATCACCAAGTTGTTCAAGGTCTAGGCGAGACAACCAATTTATTTCATTTTATGGAAATTCCAATATCTGATGAAAATGCAAGTACTATACCAATTGCAATATCTCCAGTAACAGAGGGTCCTAATATTTTTGTTAAAAGGAGTATTTATGAAGTTGAAAGCATGGAAGTGGATGAGGATGATTCACATAAAAAGGCCAGGTTGTTTCAAGATGACAAACCTTTGAGTGAAGTTATTTCAGATAATTTAAAAAGAGTTGCTTTAGTTCCAACAAAAGCTGTACAAGTGAAATGGTTTTATTTTAAGGGTATAGACAATTCAGAATCAAGCCCAGTTTTCAAGTCCAAAGAGGATCTCATGGCCAGTTATGTGGAGAAGCGAAATCAATCCCTAGAAGAGACAAGGAATCTGCTCCACCAAGTGAGGAGTTTAAACAATACAAAAACTTCCTTGTTTTCTACCAGGGACATAGAAAGAAATACTTTTAAATTGGCCATGGTAAGCGATAAGAAGATGTCAGAAATGGAGGTAATACTAGACAAGATTAGTGTACCAGACAAAATACAGTTACATAAGCAAACATGTGACATTATTTATTCAAATTTATTGCATGCTACGATGAGAGTTAATAAGTTACAAATTTTGGTAGACAAGTTAGAAGTTTAGCTAAAACATGAAAAAGTTGAAAATAAGGCCAATGCTATTCAAATTAAAAAGATACAAGTAGACATTATCAGCTCAGGAAATGAAAGAGATAACACCCAGGAAATCAAAAGACTTCTGGAAGAAAAGGACAATGCCCTCCAAGTTTTGAAGAAAAGGTTGAAGATCCCCAGTACAGAACATGTTCAATCATCCGAATTATTGGCATTACTAGAAGAGAAGGACAAGATTCACCAGGAGATGATGGAGAATAAAGGAAAAGCTGTCAAATTACAAGAACAAAAAGACAAATGGGAAACAGAGCGAAATGAGCTAATAGCTCAAATCTCGTTGCTGAAAACATACCAAATCGATGAAAAAGAGGTTATGGAGGAGTTGATGAGCCAAACTCCCACTGCTGAAGACCTGTCCATTGTGAGTATTGAGAAACCATTAAATGATTTTTCTGCAGATGACTTATTAGTGCCTATGTCCCAGGTCATCCTCAAAGATGAAGAAATTAGAGACTTAAAGGTAGAAAATGAAAATATCAAATCCGAGCTGGCCAAAGTTACTGAAAATAAAAATAAAATACTGCAAGATAGAAATCAGCTATAAAAGAAAATTAATGAATTGAAGGAAAGAAACATCGGGAAGGGTCCTCTCCAAGGAGCAAAGCACATAATTTGGGATACATTATCCATAGAAATTACTAAATTCATGCACTATTTAAATTTCATTGATGATCAAAGAATATTGATCAATCTGGCTAATCAGAGACTGAAATTAGTAAGCGAAACTATGGAGAGGAAACCCCTTGCCACATCCCAAAATGCGTTAAGCTTCTTAAATTCATTAACATACCAAAAGTTTCATGATATAGGTGTAAATGACAGGATAGCAATGGTACTGTGTGCCAAAATGTTTATCCATAAGCATCATCTAATGAAGGCAGTCCAGGACAAAGCGGATGAAATGATATCACATGTTAATGACTTCAAACAGGCTTTCAAAGAACTGTTCGAAGATGGACTTCCTTCCTTTTGGGATGAAGAGGTATGCATGTTTTCTCAAGAGCACTATCACAACCTCTTGGTACAAAGCCACATGGGTCATTCCAAATTTGATGATCTGGAAAAGGGGTTGACAGGGAAAGTCATTGTGGATAAGCTGACGAAAGATTTTGAGATACTATAGAAATTCCTAATCATCAGGGGAAAGTTGACTAAGGTGTCTTATGAAGCCTACATGGTGCTGGAGGTGTCCATTCGTGAGATGATCGAATATGATATTCCAAGTGCAGAGCAATGGAGAGCCATAGAAAGATTCGGAAAAATGAAATATATCCTTCATTCATGAAGACAGGTGTTGCGCGCTAAGGAGCTGCTTGGACAAGACTATGTTACCGAGTTGATTTGAACTTGATGATCTGTTAGGATCGAAGCTAGTAGTTTATTCCTAGGAGTTAGGAATATAGTTACAAGAATTTGATTATTCAGTTATTCAGTTATAAATCTTCTTGGAAGATGAAATGATTTTATGTATATAAGTGCATATTTTTTATATGATAGAGGTTGGAACCCATCTTGTTGTTGATTGTTTCTTCTGAAGACATATATTTTGAATAACAAAGCAAATGCATAAGAGTTATCAGAGATTCATGTGTCATTTACATTACAGTCCGTTTTCTTTTCTTCTGTGATTGTTTTTTCCAGTGTAACACTTCATTCTGTTTTTCTTCATATCTGAAAACACAATGTTGGATGGTTGGAATTCATAGTGTTTATGCTCTAATCATTGTTTCAGATATTTTATACATTTTTATACTAAAGTTAATATAGAACTCATCTTTGATGCTCTGTATTAATTGGTTGTTCATTGTCTCTTCTGTTTCACCTGAACTAAATCAATGACTGTGATGGAATGGTTATTTTGCCTTTGACAAAATCTCATGCATATGTCTTTGTGATATCTTTATGTATATGAGACTCCATAGCCCAATGGTTACTTGTCGTTTCAACCATTTATACAAATTTCAAGTGTTGAATTATATTTGGCCTTGTTAAATATGTATTTGAGATATCCCTCTCCGGAAAGAAAAGCCAGTTTCTTTCTAAAAGTGGTTTTGTTGTTACCTTGGAATTTATCTTTGACAACCTGGGTACATTCTGAGTGCTAATAGGTATCATAAAAAAACTACTTTTTTGTTTGTATTTTTGACATATCTGCCTATGTTTTTACTCAAATTTCAATTGGGAGAGCTTGTTGGATGTGGAATTAAATTCTGCATCCAACGAGTACCCACTTGGCATACTTTTGATGGACCCTGCTACCCAAAAATAAGAAATACCTGAAAAAAAGGAATGACGACATCATCATTCCATTTTTTCAGGTATTTCTTGTTTTTGGGTAGCGGGTTCCATCAAAAGTATGCCAAGTGGGTACTCCTTTGGTGCGGAATTTAATTCCTCATCCAACGAGCTCTCCCGATCAAAATTTGAGTAAAAACACACAGAGATATGTCAAAAATACAATAAAAAAAGTAGTTTTTTTCTTTTCTTCCTCCAAAATTAATAAATATTATTTTATTATTTTAACTTTTATTTTATTAATTCATTTTAGGAGGCCCATTTTGAGTTGAAATTTCCTCTAATGAAGCTGTTCTTCAAATCTGTTGTATAAGTACTGATAGTTGCTGTAAAATTCAGCTTTGCATTTCTACTTAATGCAATGGCAACTTTATTTTATTTCCCTTTAATGTCCTAAATTTTGAAATCATATTCACTTAGAAAAGCTAGCCACCTAGCTTGTCTAGCATTCAAGTTAGGTTGATCTAACAGATATTTTAATCCCATATTATCTGTCATTAAAATAAATTTTCTTCCAATTAAATGGTGACGCCACATCTTTAAAGCGTGTATGACAACAGCTAATTCCAAGTCATAGGTTGCATAGTTATTTTCATGAATTTTCAATTTCATAGACTCATACGCAATAACATGTCCTTCTTGAGTCAATACTCCACCTAGAGCGTCATTGCAGGCGTCAATACATACTATAAAATATTTATTTAGATCACCTATTCTTAAAATAGGTGCGCTGGTTAATAAGGTTTTTAACTTTTTAAAACTATCCTCGCACTTCTGATTCCAATCAAAATTCTTTCCCTTTTTCTACAAATAGGTTTAGGATTTGTGATTCTCGAAAACCCTTCGATGAACCTCCGGTAATAACCGGTAATCCCCATGAAGGATCAAACATCAGTTACGTCTTTAGGAACTGGCCAATCTTCAATCACCTTTATCTTTTCGGGATCCACTGAAATTCCTTCCTTAGTCACCACATGACCTAAGTACGGGATTTTATCTTTAAATAAGTCGCATTTACTAAACTTTGCAAAGAGTTGATTATCTTGTAACTCTTGCAAAACAATTTTTAAATGTTCAAGTTATGTTGTTCTTTAGATTTTGAATAGATTAATATGTCATTGATAAACACGACCACAAATTTATCAAGATATTTATGCATTACATTATTCATTAGACACATAAAAACAACTGGAGCATTAGTAATCCTGAATGGCATGATGACAAACTCATAATGTCCATATCGAGTCCTAAAAGTTGTTTTAAAGATGTCTTCATCTTGATTTCTAACTTGGTGATATCTAGACCGTAAATCAATTTTTGAGAATACCGTGGCTCCACGTAGTTAATCAAACAAATCATCTATGTGAGGTAACAGGTATCTATTTTTAATAGTCATCTTATTTAATTAACGGTAATCTATGCAAAGTCGTCTAGAGTCCCGTCCTTTTTTTTAACAAAGATGACAGGTGCCCCCCGAGGGAGACACACTAGGTCGAATATAATTCTTGTCAATAAGTTCTTTTAATTGTGAATTAAGATCATTAAGTTCAAGTATATTCATTCGATAAGGGGCCTTTGAGCTGGGTAATGCACCAAGTACCAGCTCAATGGTAAAATCTAGTTCCCTTTTCGGATGCAGTCCCGGAATTTATGCTGGAAACACATCTGTATAATCCTTTAGAACTGGTATATCCTCAAATTTTAATTTATCTATTTTGTTTGAATTTTCCTCATTGGTTACCGTTCCTTCATAAGCCTTACCATCTTTCCTAATAGCTCTCTTAAGCTGCAGAGCAGAAATCTTCCTTACAGTTGTTTTCTTAGGGATTCCTTTTATGCTTATTAGTTTTTCATCATTCTTTATACAAGTAAAGGTTTTCTCATAACAATTTAAAACCACCCTATGCTACTCTAGACAATCCATAATGATTAGTATGTCATATGAACCTAGAGGTAGTGCATTAATCTTGACAAAAGTTTCAAATTGATCCATAGTTACTGCACAATTCTTTACAAAACTAGTTACCTTCCTCTTTGCACCAGTAGCTGACTGAACCAATCAAGAATTTACAAAGTTTTCAACAGGAAGCTTACACTTTTCTACCAACTTAGGTGAAATATAACTTAAACTAGCTCCTGGATCAATTAAAATAGCTATGGGTGTTCGGTTTATCTTACCTTCTACTTCCACCATGGAAGTTTGATAGTCTGCTTGTCGATTCTCCAAAGCTGCATTGATCCTGGTGATAGTCCTCGCTACATCTCCAACAATCATCTCCTCATGTATTGTATGGATATTACTTACAGTCTTTTTCCGATTAGGAAAGAATGAGGCATAATGTGGGCCATTGCACTCCCAGCACTTTATGGGTTCTTTTCGTTCAAAGTTCTTTGTGTAATTACTGTGATTATTAGCAAACTCTTTACTCTTTTGATTTTTCTGTGAATTATTCTTATTCCCCTGTAAATTCTTATTAGAGAAATTTCTGGCATTATTATTTTTAGAATTCCAATTGGGCACAAACTCTTTCTTCTTTTGATCATAATTATTATTCTTTTTGGCCTTCCAGTTGACCATACTCTCCTTTTTTCGATTCTATTCATAACAGAAATTTGCTTTCCTCATAGCTTCTTCCAGGATTTGTGGATTGTCATACTCAATCCTATCCTTTATGTGATAAGGTAAACAACTGAGAAATCGTTGTACCTTCATTTTTTCATCCACAAGGTATGGCACATACCTAAGCAGACTTAAAAACCTACTGTTCAAATCTTTCATAGTCATTGTACCTAGTTTTAGCTCATAGAATTCTTGAGCCGTTTCTTCATAGTACCGTTCAGATAAAAATTTCTTTTTAAAGTACTTCTTGAATGTGCTCCAATTTATGTTCTTCTCTCTTATACCTTTCACTCTCTTTAAATCTTGGCACCATATATCATCTTTCCTTGTAAGATTGTAAATAGCCATTCTAGACTTTAATTGATTAGAATAGTTATAAATCTAGAAGTACTTCTTCATCCCAGATAACCAGGATTCCACTTCCTCCCTCTTTTCAGTTTCTCCATTGAATGTTGGCAGCTTGATCTTCTTAAACTCTCCATAAATTTCTTCATAAGGTTTATATTTTATTTTTCTAGTGTGGTGGTTATCTTCACTACTATCGCTAGTATAATGAGAATTACATTGATCACCAAATACTTTGGAAGATGAGCTACTTTCATTTTTAATCTGTTTAGTATTTTTATACTTATGTTGGTAACTTATATCTTTTGAATCAACTCTTTTACCCCTTCCCTCGGTATGAAATATTTCTATTAGGATCTGATTCAGTTCCTTTTGAGCTCTCAAAATCCTCTCATTTTCTTTTTTAATAGATTCCATTTCAGATTTTAATTCTTTTACTGTTTGTAAAGGTTTTGAGGAATTAGTGGTTATGTCTTCTTTTATAGGTTCTCTTTGTAAATTTTCTTGTTCATTATAGGGAGATTCCTCTTCCTCATATTCCTCCATTCTTTCCATACCTGTGGTTAAACTCATAAAAAAATTTCTCTGTTGATAACATTAAAAATAACAATATCAACAAAATGATTTAAATTCATTGTTTCATATAAGCAAGTTGAGCTTCATCAAGGCCTAGTGTTTGAACCTTGTGCTCTAATACCACATGTCATAACCCCAAAATTTCATAAAAATTTAAAATTTTTAAGGTAACATAAAATGCCTGAATACGCAGTTTAATAACTGCTAGTGGTTAGCGAAAAATGAAACAGTTTAACCATTGGTATTAATTATTTTCAAAATTACAGTAACTAATACAACTTTAATTGTTATAAGTTTTTAAGAATGACTTGCATTTAGATTGCTTCAAGCTATACTAAAAAAAGTGACTTCTAGCAAGTAGGTGAAAAACAATCTTTGAAATTTGGGCTTACTTAGCATTATGCTAACACAGATGGACTGCTAGTTCTTACAGGTTCAACAGGTAATGAACGATCAAGTAAGAGTTTATTTTGCAATATAGCGAGAAGTATTTTTGTAGCATGTTAATATGCTAGTAAATAAACTGATTATGTAAAAACAAGGCTCTGATGAGGTAAAGTAATTTTCTTTCATAGTTTCGATTCTAAGACAGTATTCATATTTTACCCATAAGGATTGTTATCCTTAACATACTTGGTGAAACAAAGTTGATTCTTCTCATGAACTTAGATCTCCAACTCTTAACATACAATTACTTTTATTGTAACATGCTCATATTGCTATTGTTATGTTTAATGCTCAAATGTACAACCTTTTATCCATGAATGTACTCCTATAATTCTCAAAGGTAAGGTTTACCAAAAGATTACATATTTCTACTTTGTCTCTTCTTTACTAGTCATGGAAATTATCAACCTGTTGATTGTATGCAATTATTCTAATCCTTTTTGTGCTGTTAAACATCAAGTTATAAAATTATATTCATAAGTTATTGCCATACTGCAAGTATTATTGTAAAAATATACAATACCACCTCATTTTTATAATGTACCAAAATAATTTTTACTTATATCCTCAGGTAGTTTTACTACCTGGTAATTTCCATGATATATTATAAGTTTGGTTCTTTGTAACTAGATAAATTATCTTAAGGTGGAATACTACCTAACCATAACTTCCATAAAGTTGAAACCAAAATTAAATACATTATCAGTGTTATTCTTATAGTTTGTAAATATAGTGCATGGTTTACACAATAGTAAGATTACTATTGTAATGTTACCACACTATAATGATTTGTAGTTTATATTAACTACTATGGTAGATTTTACTACCTAAAAACTTCTATCCAAAGGTTGAAATCAAAGTCAAACATTATAAATAATGTTCCTCTACTATGCTAAAACCAAGCAATGCACAAACAATCATATAATTGACTTTGTAAACAATGACAAGAACCACCAAAACGGTCGTTGGAAAGGTAAGTATGAGAATCATTATTTGTAATTGTTTATACTATGGTCGAACTTTGTGATTGTTTTATTGACAATATTAATACACCTTTACTCTATAGTTGATGACATAGATTCATTATTAGAAATCATAGCAAGCCTTAATACCATCGATTACAAATGATATAATTTCGAGTTTTCAAATCTTATATGTATTTATTCCATAGTCGATTGCATAGTTTTTGAATTATGGGAAATAATAAGTTTGTAATTGATAGCATAGGGTTGACTTTAGACATGAACCTCACATGGTTAAATAACCTGAAGGGCACGTAATCTGATCCCATCCATGCATTGGTGAGTTAAAAAGAATGTAAACCCTATCCTTTTGGAATTTGCCTCCGAGGGTTCCGTTGGCTTGCAGGCTGCTCTGTGTAGTTTTCCTTGTGGCCATGAGAGGCCGTTCCTTCTCTGTTAGCTAGCTCTGTGTTTCGATTTTGATGTTTGGTGGTCTCGATACCCTATCTTGTAGTCTAACTTTGTAGTGGTTGTAAACAACACTGTGCGAGTGGTCTTTTCTTATTCGTTTGGATTGAAGCATGTATAAGGTTTTTAGCTCAACCAATACTTGTTCCTTGCCACGGCTTGTGAAGTTTTAAGTTTGTTTCTTACTGCCTCCATCACAAGGTCGGAATGAGGGTTTGATTTCCTCTCTGTGTAAATTCCTTACGCTGGTGACAACTCCTTCACGGCTCGACTCTCTTCTTGCTCGCAGGTAAATATTTTAATTCTTTGTTAAGAAATGTTTTTTGTTAAAGTTATTATTTAAGCTAGGGTTGATGCTTAGAAGCCGAGTATTGTTCTAATGCTTGGAAAAGTGCTCTTTGTAGGAACATACGACTGCTCCAACCTTCAGTGGGAAAAGAAGCACATTCTCCAGCTTCAGTGAACTTGTTGCCTCCAACTGGTAAGCCTTGGCTTAGAATGTGGATTTTTCCCTACTTATGATGAGGGTTGTTGGATGAAGTTTACAGTGAAAAGAAGCATGGATTCGGTTTCCTCAATGGTTAAATGTTTAGTTTGTTATTACTCTTTTATTTTGTTTAAAACCCTTGCGACACTTGTTGGGTATATCCGGCTCTTGAGGTGTGATATGTATTTGGTTTTTGGGTTAACAATTCAGCCTTACGGCTTGATAATGTAACACAGTTGGGTTAAGAAAATAAGAATTTTTGTAAAACTTGGAGTTTTTATTTGAGCTCTGTCTCATTTGCTTCAGTTTTGCATTTACATGTGGATTGTTGTTTAATTAACATGTCAATAATGTATTTAATTTAATGTTAAAAGATTTGTAAATACATTTTAATTTCAGGAATAATACTTTAGTTAGTCTAATGCACAATTTGTAGTTTTCTTGTTATTTTTAATTCTCAGTTAGCAATGTAACTGGATGTATTTTATACGGGATTAATTTGTATTTGAATAGATTAGTCGAAGGGGTTTCGACCCTTAGGTCTTCACAGGTTATAAACCTCTCTGGTTTTAAATTTTTTAAATGCAGAAATATATATATATATAACTCTTAGTTTATTTCATTTATTATTTATATATACATTTATTTTTATTTACCACTCTGTAAGTTATATTTATTTGGAGCTCTGTAGAGAAAAGAATGTTAACTCTAGAACTCTGTTTATTTTACATAAATGAAGGGTTTATAAATGAAACCCTAATCTGGTTCTATTAAGTAATACTTAAGAGTAAGTTAATATTTAAAAAGAAACTGTTAGTTATTAACTTGTTTATATATTTCTCGAATATTAGTTATTATCTCCTATAAACTTTTATTTTTTAACAGTACACTAATACTGTGGTACTAGTGCACTTTACTAATTCTTTTACCTGTATTATCATTTAGTTAGACTGAGTAAAACAGTAAATATAAACAAACCGTAACACTACTTTTTCAGTGCATTGTAAACATTGAAATAAAATTTACTTTGTTTACCTATAGATACAAAATCATATCTACTATTTTCATTCTCATAAGAATTGTTTCATTTATTTAAAAACATTCTAACTATGCTAGAGTACGAACTGGTTTGGAGGTGTGGAAAAACACAGCTTAGAAATTTAATTTCTTTCTATTTCATTATTTCCCTAAACCATTTTCATTTCTGTAAATAATCTAATAAGAATACTAAATATAACATTTCACAAAACTCTGAACTTTTAACATTCATGTAGCAAATAAACCAAGATTTATTTAACTAAGACAATAAACTAAAATAGCATAGAATCTGTTGAGGACAAGACACCAACAACTTGAGGAGGCCCTTCCTCCCTACCACTCTCCTAGAGAGCGCTCAAACAATGCTTCCTTAGGACCCCCAAGCCTGTTCCTCGTCTTATTGTTTGAGAACTAGGTGGAGAATGCAATTGTAGAACCCTCTGTCACCTGACTGCTTCAATACCTCAGTAAAACAACCTGCTCTTAGTAGTATGATCTTCAGCTTAAAATATGTAACTAGATCAATCTCAGCAATTTTCCCCTCAAACACTTTCCAGATTCCCCTCCATTGAATTTCTCTAAAGTAAATTCATTCACCCTGAATGATCACTCCTCTAGAATGAGCAGCCTCAGCTCTCTTCAATGGGAAATTTTATAGAGATGCCTAGGTCTTCTGGGTGAGTTTTTATTAATTGAGCCACCTGCTGTGATTCCACTTTCTTGGGGAATCATGATTGAAAATATAGGGAGGTTGCCACCTCTAATAGTTGGAAGTGATTTGAAGATGCTGCCACATGTCAGTTTGATCTCCACCCAGTCTCCTCCACCAATTTGACCAGTAAATACTCTTTTAACAACTCTCCTAAGTTCTTGTCTCCTCATTTATTTATTTATAAATAAAATATTTCAAATTTACATTAAATATTCTTGACCCCAGTGGTCATCAATTACAACTTAGCATAAAATTTAACATAATGTTCTTCAAATAATTTAAAATTGTTTTTTGCAAAATTGGGGCATGTGACAATCCCAGTCAAAACAAAGTACTCATAGTAATGATAATCTGAACCATCAATATAATATATAGGAATTTACTTCTCTGAAAAATGTCTAGAATCTGTTCCATTTTTTTTTATAGAAATTAGAAACAATTTCTTTGACTGAAGACTACTATCTAGGCATGATAACCTAATATGATAGTATCATTCATGAGAACTTCCTAGAATAAGCAAGCCGACTCATGATGAGACCTCTTGTCCCTTGATCTTTTGACTAAGATCCATCACTATGATGATAAAAAATGAAGTTATATTAGACATAACTGATGATCATGATTAGGCCGGCTTGTGATGAGACCTCCTATTCTTCAATCAAAGTTATGCTTCTCTTTATTTAGTTTGAAATTTTTATTTTCTATAAAATAAGAGACCACTACCCAACATGGTAACCAAATGGCAGTGTCAGTCACTAATATCACAAGAAAATGAATCAGTTGGCTCATGATGAGACCCCCTATCTCTTGACATTACGAACAAGATCCATTATCAGTTTCTTGATAATTTCATACCGATGATATTTATGATCCTCATTGGATCCGCTTATTACTAAGACCTTCTGTCTTTTATTTTAAACTTCAGAATTTTATTGAATGGAACAGATCTAAAATTTTTGCAGATTGTAAACAAAAAATGACTAATGATAGAAATTCATAAATATTTTTGTAAGTACAAAGTTTTGAAAAGGAATTAATCAACCATCCTAACTATCAAAAGAAATAGATGATTGAGGGATAATCTAAACCATATTGACAAATGTTTTCAACTGATGATAGGTTCTTAACAGACTTAAGAAACTATGATCATTCTAAACCAATTTTAGAAGACTTAATTTAAGACCACAATTTTAAACTAATGAACAACTGGGGTTAAGCCACAGAGTTTATTTATATACAATAACCCCCTTTCAAACTTCAAGAAAAATAAAATCATAGCAAACTTGAAAAAATAAAAGCAAGAAATTTAAAATGGATATATACAAATGCAAAAATGAAAACTTATCCTTGAATAAATTAACATCTTACATGGAGAAAAATGAGAGAGCTATGCCACAAATGAAAAGAAAGAATTAGTTTCTATAAGATGAAAAATATGTCTCTCTTTTTCTTTAAATTAAAATTTGTGACATAAGGATTTCTTAAAAATAAGCAAGATATATAAATAAGTTAGGCCCTCTTATGTAAAAGAAAATAAACCAAAATAAAGAAAGTTAAACTAAATCTTAATTACATATGCAGTTACAACTCAAAAGATTTTGGTATTAATGTGCAACATCATTCTTTGTTTTCTTAAAAGTTATTGCTTATGATCATAAGAATGTATAAAACATTTTCCCAATTAAGTCCAAAAAGTAAAAGATATATGACTTAAAAGAAAATTTTAAATAAATATAATTAAAATCAAGAGAGTCAAAGGTAAAGAAAACATCCCTGAATCTATTGATAAGTGTCACCTCTTGAGATTGAAATTGGCATCATCTTCATAACTACATTTATTCAAAACAAAACAAGAAAGGGTAAAAATGAAGAAAAACCAATCTAAACCTAAACCTAACTATGTACAAGAGAAATCAATTGTAATGAAAATTATGTAATGTGAAATAGCCAATGAAGCCATCAAAGAATTTTCATTCCTCTAAGAAAAACATCACATTCAATTAGTAAAACAAAAGGATATGTTAATAATAGAAAATTAGATGCATCATGCTTACCACTAAAATATTTACTTCTATATACAGAAAATAAAACCTTACCATTGATTGGAAACTTCTTGAGGTAAGAAGCCTCAAGCCCATCTGCAACTCTATCATCAAAACCATGAACATATGAATTTATAGGTGAGTGATTAATGTCAATAAAATTGAATGATTGAGAAATTGTACATGATGAATGAGGATGTTTAGTAACCATTGGTTGAAAATGAAGTAAATGATTAGAATATACTGAGGTATCATCCCATAATGTCTTAGACACACCTTCATCAAATGAATGGGAATCATGACTATTTTTAATGGAAAATTCAATTTCAACAAACTCATTATTTATTAAAGGAAATCCTTCATTTGTTGTGAGAGGTGATGAATTAATAAGAGGCGTTTCTAAAAGTATATCACTCTCATCTTTGTCTTTATCAAGAGATTCATAAGAATAATGTTTTTTCTCTTCATCCCTAAAACATAATTTATCATCTGGAAACCCATAAAAATTTTGTGCATGAGGATGAATTTCTAATAGATGTGAAAAATCATCCCGAGAATTACAATTATTAAATAAATTGGGGTATAATGAAAAATAGGTGGACGAAGATAGAAAATTAAAAGTATCTGTTGATAACGAATTTTCTTTGAAATTTTTTTCTTCTATTTGAGTATTTGCATTTGATTTCAAATGTTCATTAACTTCTTCTCCTAAAATTAGATCAATATCCTTTACTAAAAAATATGAACTTGATAGATTATCTCGTTCATTGAAAATAGGTAAAGGTTTAAACGAAACACAATACCCATCAGAAAAATGAGATTCGGGAATAGAACCCCTTAAAAGAATATCTTGGTCTTGTTTAATTAATGTAGGAGAATTTATTCCAATATAGATTTCAGATTTGGTCCCTTTCTCTTCTAAAATAGTTATAAGATCTTGATTTGAATGCCAACTTTCCTCGTTTAGACTTGGAGTTTTATTTTCATTAAGAAAAGACGAATTAGCATTATCAGAAGGGATAATAACATTCTCTAATACATTTTATTCCTTCTGATTATGTAAGGTGAAAAAAGTTGGACAATATTGTTGATTTATAACATCTAAACTTTCATTAGAATCAATAGAAATATCGTTATGTGAATAAAATTGATTTTTATCTGATTGATCTAATTCATTTAAAAAAGACATAAACTCATGGAACAATTGAAAAATAGAAGTGCCAAGTTTCAAAGGAAATTTGTAACAAAGATTAAAAAATATGTTTTCATAGTCCTTATATGATTCATCGAACTCTTTTTTAAGATTTAATAATTCTACAAAGAATTTCTCATAATCAGGATTGGGAAAAGCATAAATAAACTCACCTAAAAATTGTTGTAAAGAATGTTGAGATGGAAAATTTTCAAACCATTTTCGTACTCGGCCTTTGAAAGTCAAAGTGAACGATTTGCCAATGATTGCTTCATTGATAACATGATTAGTAAGGCAATTTTGTAAAAAATTATAAACATGATTAATTGCAGAAATTTCACTTTCTCCATCAAATTTGTGTTTTGACAAGTGATGAACTTTCTTAGAAAGAGTGGAATGATTATTTCTTGATACATGACTCCTAATAGAGATTTGGGATGAATCCATGAATGATAAAAACATTAATAAAATTATTCATAAAATAGTTAGATTGTCCTCTAACTAGCCCTTAAGCACACATATCCTGACGTAGAAGATTAAAGATGTAAAAGATGAAAAATCGGAGAGCGAAAGGATAAATGGTTATTAAAATTAATAGAAAAATAAAACCACTTGTTTTACCTTGCCCTCCTTCTAGCGCCGTTTGTTGGCCTTATTTTCTGCACTAGGCCAACTTAGAGAGATTAAACCCACACAAGGTGCTTAGAGCAGCTTTCGGTGTGTTTGGAATGGAAAAACCTCGCAGGTTATGGTCCAGCTACCAACTGAATTTATTCTCTTAAGGAGAATGTAAAAATTCAGCAAAAATGTATCCTAATTAAACTACTATTTGAAGTAAATCCTAAAATTAGTTTCTAAGTATAAGTTGTCCTAAAATTTGCTTTCCTAGTGAAAGTATCATGTTTTCTTTTGGTTTTGTTTTCATTTTTTGGTTGAAAAACTATTTTAAACTTAAAACAAAATAATCTAATGAAAATCCTATTTAACAGTTATTAAAATTAAACTAAATTAAACTATGAATTAAAACTAACTAACTACCCTATCTCAGCCGAGAGCTGTTGTAACTAATTAAATCTAACTATCTATTGATGATGTATAATTATGAAAAGAAACAATTTGAAGTCAATGAGAAAACTCAACAGAATTAAAACTATAACAGAATCACGCTTTATAATATTTATGAAATAAGAACAATGAAATAATAAAATAACTTCACTATTCAAAAATCATATTTTATCAAAAGATAATTAAAAATTCAACACTTCTATATTTGAATAATATTTATAACTAACCAACTATATATTAAATTATTGTTAAAATACAAAATGTTTTAACCAATTAATTAGTGAATGGAAATATTACTATCATTTATTTACCAAGAAAAGCTTAAATAAATAAAAGATATCATGTTTAAACATCAAATACAAAAAATGAGAGATTAGAGTAAGCTTTACAAATTTAACTGAAAAAGTCATTTGAGCTTGGAAAAACTTCATTATCAGCTCGCAAAATTTTAATGAGGAGAACACCATCAAAATTGAAATCCCATTTAACTATGACACTTGCAAGAATCAAACAACTGTGTATAAATATTCATAAATAATGCATTAATGACAAAATAAATAGAATTAAATTAATGATAAGCAATGCCCGCAGAATCTATGATTATGTGGGCATGGTAATTACCTGTTAAAATCCAACCATTATAAAACAACGATAACCAGATTTCTTCAACTTGAAATCTGCAATTTAGTAGCCGTGCGAGCTTCAGATAACTTAGCCTTTAATTTTCTAATTTTGGTTTTGTATTGCTCTTAATGTTTCAACATTTCTTCATTTTTAAACATCAAGGATTTATTTTCTGTTTTCAAACTGGCATTTTTTGTTTTCAAACTTTGCCATCAGCCAACCCAAGCTAGTAACTCACTCCTTAAATTCTGAACTTCATCCTTTAAAGTGATCAAATCTGATTCAGATTTCTCTAGTTTCTCTTTTAATTGGGAAATATGTCTTTTAAATATCAATTTCTATGCAATATTTTTAGTGATCGATTGGATGAAGAACCGTTTGTAAAAGAACATCCACATTTTCATTAAGCTGATAAGAAGAATGACGTTCATCCCTATCTAAAGAATGGACTACATGATTATTAATCTCAATCCCCTGTTGCTGTAAAGAAATTTCTAGGGAAACATGATTCTCTTCTTCACTGATAATCTCGATTAATGGGGATTCCTTTCGTTGTTGCATGGTGACAGACATTGAAACAGTGCCCATACTACAGGTGAATTGTCAAGTAAATTCTAGAATTGACCTCTTATGTACTTCTTTGGTTTTGGTAAAACATACATATGCTAACTCTTCAGGAGTTTTCATTAGACTGTCCTATATATGCTCAGGTCGCGAAACAGGGTTTTCAAGAGTGCATTCATCTTTTCCAAACGTATTACCCAAATTTTTCACTGAAATTTGATTTCTAACCTCTAAATTTTCTAGTGTCGAATTTGATCCTAACGAAGGGCTAGCAGAAACAAAATATTTCCTTCTCTTACATAGAGTTTTAGATTTAAAAGAAGGCCAAAATTTATTATGACCCAAGTCATTTCTAGCTAAAAACTGATCCCAAATTTTTCCATTAATTGACAATTGATATTGGACAAAGATTTTAATTAACCCAATATGGAGAAGACTTTGATCCCGAACCTCAATTGCGTTTTGAACAGTAGTAGCCATTTTTTCTAAACTACTGAGTAATAAATAAGGAAAATTTATCTTAGATCCCTTTAATTCCATCAATAACCTAAGATGATATAGATATACATGACAAAATCGTCCATCACAAGTTATGAACCGAACTATCAAACGAAACGAGGGTAACCACCGGGGTTTCAAAAATCTTACTGAAAAACCAAACTGTTCATTAAAATATTCGAGAAGAGGCAACATAAATGTTTTCCATTCATCTCTCTTCATCATGCCCTTCTTAAACCACCTCTCTCCAACTAGTGGCAACTTGGCTACTTTAGTTATAAAATCCTCATAAAGAGTTAACTGTAAATCCCCTATCTGCGTGATTTCACCATTGAAAGACAGAGCAAATCTACTGGTTATTTCTACATTATGGCCATTGAAATTATCAAAGAGTTTTCCCCATCCAAATTTATCAACAAAACAAGCTTCTTCAGGTTCCTTAATAAGCCATTTTGAACCCTCTGGTTCAAACCAGCATAATGGAGCCATTCACCTATCTCTGATTTTTTCTTCAATTGAGAATGATATGGCGTTGTGAAAATCGAAGGAATAGGTATCCAAAGTTGCATATACATGAAAATTTCACTCGGTTGTATGGAAAGTTGAAAAATAACCCTATACTCGTGACTAAGTGTCCTAAGCTTATCATCAAAGACGAATACATGAATGAATCCATCATAATGTTCTGATAAAAATCATCAAAGCAATAACAAATCATAAATGCAATGTCATTTTGAAATCGCCTTGATACGAAATATAGTACATGGTTATCAATTCATAGCATGTAAATCAACAAGTGTTAAAATGTACAAAATCATGTCAAAACCACTCATCTCCAGCTATTAATTCATGATATGATATATCTAATACGTGGAGGCTAGATGCAACATCATCCTAAGTGATGTGAAACCTTATGGCTATGAATAATTATGGCACACCAACGAAGGCATCAACAATAACATCAACCATATCTTTCCAATCTAGGTTCACCAATAATGTTCACTTGGAAAATTGATTTGATAATTATTAGAACTGACACAGCGAGTATATAAGCCAAATGTTAATTATAAAACATCATGCCAAGTTTAATGAAGATCAATGAATCAAAAGATGATATTTAAAGCTAATCCTTAGATCAAAACCAGTTTTGATTTATTATTGGAAGCATAATATAAAATATTTTGATTAGAATTTGAAATAGTAATAAAGACAAGGTTTACTTTCTATAAGTAAATACAATGAAAATATTATTTATATACAAATTGTATAAGACATAAGTTATAGAAGTTTGTAATGATACAAATGTTCAACCAACATATAAAGGTTATCATATGATATAGCAAAAATAGTCAACCTTAACATATATGTTTGAACATTTATGTTTGATAATTAAACTATGTCAAATACTTGAAACCAAATATTTAAATGCAAATTTAAAAGAAATTTTATGAAATGCAAGGGTTATGAATAATTTAAGCCAATTCACTCTAACCAAATAATGTAAAGCATCAATCCATTTGTATTGATGATAAATGATCATGAAATAACGAGAATGAATTTAACAACTGCAAAACGAAAGAACTAGATTAATTCAAAGTGTTTCCTAAACTACCATCTTGACCACTAACTTGTCCTTCATTGAGAGTACCTTCAGAATCAAATATTCTGAAGGCACTCTTTAGTAATTTTTTTTAATTAATTAAAGAAAAGATCAGGTCAATTTATTATGTAATATCACAAGAAAATTAAGAAGGGTTGTTTCCTGCCAACAAGTTTCTTATCAATATGATCATAATCGTCTTCATATGATGATGATGATGATGATGATGATGATCATCATCATCATAACCATCATCACCATCATTACCATGATCTTCATCATGTTGATCATCATCGTCTTCATCATCATGATCATCAACATTTCCATCATCATCATCATCGTCATCGTCATCATATTCATCATCATTGTGTCCATCATCATGACCCTCATAATCATCATCGTTGTCGGCGTCGTCATCGTCATCGTCTTCATCGTTATATTGATCATCCTTGTCTTTAGCATCATGAACCTCATCATCATCACCATCATCACCGTCGTCGTCATAATCCTCATCATCACAATCATCATCGTCGTCATCATCATCCTCATCATCATCATTGCCATCTTCATCATCATCATCATCATCATCATCATCTTCATCATCGGGGTCATCATCATCATTGTGATCTTCATCTTCATCATCGTCAACATCATTACAGTCATCATCACCATTACCATCATCATCGTCGTCGTGATCATCGTTAACATCATTACAATTTAAATTTTAAATTACAATTACATTACAGTATACACATTAGAATTCAATTACAATTTAACATTGCAATTCAATTTCATTTACATTATATTGGACCACCATGACCCAATTTGCTTGAAACATTGGAGCACCGTGACCCAATTTTCAGTAAAACCTCCCATCTAGTATCTTTAATCTTGATTTCAAAGCACACACACACACACACATATATATAATGTAGGAAATTCATGGAGCACTAATACATTCATGTATTCAAAGTATCAATGTGCTTGTCACATTGGAGCACCGCGACCCAATTTTCACAAAAACCTCTAGTAGTCACATCACAAGAAAAACCTATATAAACAAGGAAAAATAAATTCCACAAAAAATGTCAAATAAAAACATATTTCATAAGTTTATCGATTTAATAAGTTAATATGGTCAAGTATGTTTTAACATTCTTCATATTCAAATGTTACAATGATTTTGTAATACTTTATCCTGTATGTTAATGATCATCCACCATCTAATATATTTATTCTTGATCTTAGAATATCTAAAATAATTAGTTATAAAATTATTAAAAAATATTTCACAAAATAAATATTTAATATAAAAAGTTTAACAAATAATACTTTGATTAACTTTTTTATGTTTATTTTCACAAAATTGGTCATTGTTATTATATTTACTTTGAAATTGAGAATGATCATATTATTCATTCAATCTATCTTAAATTTTAACTTTTCCATAAAGTCACTTTTATCTTAATAATAAAAAATGTTGAAAAATAAAAATCTAAATTCAATGTCATACTAGAAATAAGGAAGATAAGCCACTTAGTGGCCAATATGTCTATAAGCGCATGATGATGACGCTGAAGACAACGACGACGATGATGATTATCGCCATCATGATGATGAAGTTGATGATGAAGACAATGATGTTGAACATCATGATAATGAAGATGATGATGGAGATGATCATGACGATGAAGACATTGATGATCAACATGATGACGATGGTGATGTGGATGGTGATGATGATGATGAACATAATAGTGATGAAGACGATGATGATGAACATCATGATAATGACGATGGTGATGAATATGATCATGATGATGAATACAATGATGATCAACATGCTGCTGCTGCTGTTGCTGATGATGATGATGATGATGATGATGATGATGATGAGGGTCGTGATGATGAAGACAATGGTGATGAAGACAATGGTGATGAAGACGATGACGATGATCATCATCATCATTATCATCATGATGAAGAACATAATGATGAACATCATGATGATTATTATGATCATGATCATGATGATGACTATCATGAGGATGAAGACGATGATGATCAACATGATGAAGATGATGGTGATGATGGTGATGATGATGATGGTGATGATGATGATGATGATGGTGATGATGATGATGATGATGGTGATGATGATGATGATGATGGTGATGATGAACATCATGATGATGATGAAGATGATGATGATGATGATGATGGTGATGATGATGATGATGATGATGATGATGATGATGGTGATCATGATGACGATCAACATGATGATGATGATGATGATGATGAGGGTCATGATGATGAAGACGACGATGATGAAGACAATGATGATGAAGACGATGATGATGATGATGATGATGTTGATGATGATGATGATGATGATGATGACAATGACGATGATGTTGTTAATGATGATGATGATGATGAAGACGACGACGACGATGATGATGACAATGACGACAATGATGATCATGATCACGATTATCATGAGGATGAAGACGATGATGATCAACATGATCAAGATTATGGTGATGATGGTGATGATGATGATGGTGAGGATGACGATGCTGAGGATGACAATGATGATGATCATGACGATGATGATGAAGATGATGGTGATGATGGTGATGATGAACATCAGCATGATGATGAAGATGATGGTGATGATGGTGATGATGAACATTAGCATGATGATGAAGACGATGATGATGATGATGATGGTGGTGATGATGTTGATGATGATGATGATTATGATGGTGATGATGGTGATGATGATGATGATGGTGATGACGATGATCATGAGGATGAAGACAATGATGATCAACATGATGACGATGGTGATGTGGATTGTGATAATGATGATGAACATTATGACCTGGTGAAGACAATGATGTTGAACATCATGATAATGACGACGATGATGAAGATGATCATGATGGTGATGGTCATGATGATGAAGACGATTATGATGAAGAAGACAACAATGACGATGATGACGACGATGACGACGATGATCATGATCATGATCATGAAGATGATAATGATGAACATCATGATCATGATTATCATGAGGATGAAGATGATGATGATCAACATGATGAAGATGATGGTGATGATGGTGTTGATGGTGATGATGATGATGAAGATGAAGGTGATGATGGTGATGATGAACATCATCATGATGGTGAAGACAATGATGATGATCATGATGGTGATGATGGTGATGATGACGATGATGACGATGATTATGATGGTGATGATGGTGATCATGATGGTGGTGATGATGGTGATGATGGTGATCATGATGATGAAGACAATGATGATCAACATGATGATGATGGTAATGATGGTGATAATGATGATGATGATGAACATAATGGTGATGAAGACAATTATGTTGAACATAATGATAATGATGATGATGATTCAAAGCTAATGATAATGGTGATGATGGTGATGATGGTGATAGTGATGATGATGACGACGACGACGATGATGAAGATGGTGATCATGATGAATACGATGATTATGATTATAATGATGATGATGCTGATGATGATGATGATGATGATGATTATGATGATTATAATGATGATGATGATGATGGTGATGATGATGATGAACATAATGATGATGATGGTGATGTGGATGGTGATGATGGTGATGATCATAATGATAATGATGATTATGATGATCATGATAACTGATTATGATTATAGTGATTATGATGATTATGATGATGATGAGGAGGGTCATGATGATGATGATAATGATAATGATGATGATGAGGCTCTTGATGATGATGATGATGGTGATGATGATAATGATGACGCTCTTCATTATGATGATGACATTGATGATGATAATGCTCTTGATGATGATGATGATGATGATGATGATGATGATGATGATGATGATGATAATGATTATAATGGTGATGATGATGCTGACGATGATGATGATGATGATTATAGTGACGATGCTGATCAACAAAATGATGATGATGATGATGATGTTAGTAACTCTTTTTTTAAATAATATAAAATAATAGGTGTAATTAAATATTTACTTTCAATATATTATCTTATTCATCATCTAATTCATCATCCATATCATTAGATCTAGATTCAACAAAGTAAGGATTGGGCATATCATCATCATCATCTAAGTCAGTTACGCTCATCGTGTCATCGTCGGTATAATATTCATGGACGTTGTATGCTACATCATCTAGTTCAACTAATTCTTGGACATATTCTACTGGATCATCTTCTAACTCATGTTTATCATGCTATTCATCATCGTCTTCTTCTTCCATAGAGCGTTCTTCATTACCATCGTCTAGGTTATAATTTAGCGGCCTTCCTTTTGGATCATGTCTCACAACAAATGACTAGTTCGCTTTACCTAGAACCTCTGAGTAAAATACATGTTCACATTGGATTGGAAGAACATAGGGCTCCGTTTTTGGCTCAAAGAACCTTGTATTCACCATGTTAAATCCATTATCATGTTCAATAATAGTTCTATCAAGATCACATTGATTCAATCGTAACCTGTACCATTTGACAACGAGTAGAAATACCTTGAAGGATTTAAAGTCACACTATAGAATATCTTCCAAATACCCATAGTTTCGATTTTCTGAGAGTTCTGGATGTATGTCACTTCTAGATGAAACATTGGTCACCTCAAACACTACATATATCCCATAATATGATGTTTTCTTTGTTTCATCGAATTTTTTGATGTGATATCTACAACCATGGCAGACCATAGCCTTATGGCATTTTACGTACAACAATAAATACATGAAAAGATTACACAATGATTCAATATTTATGTAGCAATACATGGAAAAGAACAACATGTACGCCAAAATGTAATTTGCAAAATAAAATATTTAGAGTGATTGATTAATATGCTTTCCATTTTATCTTTTAAACCATATGATAAATCGATTTCACTTTCTGTAATATTTCTATCTCCATTGCGATGTGCTGCTTTTACCATTGAAGCCACACCTTCCCATGATATTCCATGACCCGATTGTTTGCATCGTTCAATCCATACCTTCATCCAGTCAATATTGTTTGCAATGTATAAATGAATTGCATCCCACTCTCGAACAACTACTTGATGACAATAATCATTAAAATTAAATACATATGTAAATTTTCTCAACAAAGTATATGCTCTGAATTGATGAAATAACTTGAAAATTCAATTAGAATATGAACTATATAATAAACATCCACTAGCAAATAACTACCTTTTAGCTTCCTCAATCTACATTTCCCCTTCAGTTGCTCCCCTTCAAATTTGTTATTGGAGTCCAGATCACAAATGAGACGTAAATTAAGCTTTGACTCTAAATTAGGAATATATTCACTAACATACAACATGTTTTGGTATACTATATATCCTTCCATCATAGACCCTCATAATGTTATTGTTGTCTCACAAAACCCTTCAAAAATTTCAAGTGCCTCTCAACCATCCGAATGGACCTTGAGTATAGGTCCACACAACTCAATCTCCTCAAGTTGGTGTAGGAGGTAGTATTCTTGTGCATTGAAAAATCCCGAAGGTGGATGCTTCTACATTTCATACATGAGATGAGGAATTTCTCTCCTCTAGAAATTTATATCTTCTTTATGGATTTATTTAGATGTCAACCATCTACAAGTGATGCAAACCAATAATGATATTTAACAAAAAAAAACATTAAATTACATATCATCAAATAGTGCAAAAAAATAAATATAAATTATATGAAGAATTAAAGAAACACTAAGCATAAGAAACTAATTGCTAGTTACCTCATGTATTTACCAAGATTATATATAACTTGTTTGACATTGTTGTCGAAATTTTCCAAGAGACAGAGAGGTAGAACATATTGTATCAATATACAAACCATGTCATTGTTTAAACTAATAGTATACAAATAAGAACAAAAAACTTATGCAATAAAATGAAAAAAAAACAAAATTATATCGATATAACAATAATAATTACCTTGATGAAGACGTGCTAATCATGCATTTTGACCCCAGCAAAAACACCTTTTTTGTTGTGATATTCTTCAAGTTCACACAAAATCCAGTGGGAAATTTAATTTTCTGCATTACTTCTTTGACAACATTGCTTTGCTTCTCCGTACACATTCATGGAATTGAGTTTATTTTAATTTGGTCTCTGTTGCTATGAAATTGGATGACGTCTTTCATTGCATGGTTTCCTTCTTGAATGTATTTTCAAGCTTTCACAATTTTATCTTTCTCCCTCCTTAGCTCCAGTATTCGCCATAATGTTTCAGTCACATTCTTTTCAATATGCATTGTATCAAACAAATGAGCATTTTGTAGGTGCTCACAGTAGGGAAACCTACTGAATTGTATAGGATAATTATACATTCCTCATGGAATCCCATCAATTCCTTCATGATCACGATGGAAATCATGAATATTAGTTTATAAATTATTTACATCAGAAATCAAATATGACCACTACAGTAAAAAACTCACAATAAAAATTAAAATACATAACAATTCATGTGCGATGATCCATACATACCATCTTGATGATTTATATTGTATTGCATCTTCCAAAGGTGAGGTGTCACTCTTCGTGGTTTTAATGCAGTCTCCTGCTTCCCATTGAAAATAATTTTTTTGGTTGTTCTATAGATGTGATTCTTAGAGAGTAAATGCCTATACTCATCAAAGAGCTCCTTTCTTAATGTTTTTGAGGGACAATATTTTATTTTAGGACCACAAACTGGACATTCAAATTTACCCTTTGTCTGAAGACATACAATATATAGATATGGAATGTCTATGCCAATTATAATTATATATAAACTATATTAACTACTTCATATAATTAAATGCAATTAAAGTGGAACTTAAAAATACAAACCACAAAATTAGGTTAACCCGGGGGCATCTTGTATTGTCCATACAACCATTGCATGGAATTGAAATTTCCTTTGTCGTATTGGTCTAGATACATCATACATAGTGATGTCATTCCATGACTTCAGTATCTCATCTATAAGAGGTTTGATACATACATTCATATATTTGACTTGGAAATTATGTCATTTATTTGAAGTACATATAGTATATATATTTATGAGAACCATTAAGATATATTAACCATGCACAAGAGTAAAATAGAAAATATACAAATGAATTTAGGAAACATAATATGACAAATGAGATGCCACAACTACATTAGAAATAAAACAATTGTAGACACAAAATACCTGGAATAATCATCGACAACATTATGTTCTTCCTCTTTGTTGACAACCACGGACGAATGTTATTATTGATAACAAAAATAGGCTACACTGTGTAAATGGATTTCATCTGTGAAAATGGTTTAACACCATTTGTTGCCAAACAAATCCTAATATTATGTGGTTCTTCTTTAAAGTGAGGCCACTTTTCCTCCATATCTCTAAAAGCATAACCATCTGTAGAAATTCGAATAACATCATCTTGACTTCTATTCTTGGCATAGTAATCCATAAATTATGCTATGTTATTGCATCTGAACAGTTGTTGCAAATGTGGAATGATTGGAATATAACAAAGAACCTTGCGAGGCACCTTTTTTGTTACTTGATATGTTCGATATATACTTATATTACATTTCGAACATTATGTTACAAATTCATGTTGATTATAATATATAACATGGTCATCGGGGCATGCATGAATTGCTTCATAATGCATTCCAATCTCGTTCATGATGGAAGATAAATCTCTATATGTGTGAGGTAAAATATTTGATGGCGGTAACACAAATTCATTTATCAAGCTACATAAAAAATATATAGTTAATGTAAAATACAAATTATTAATGAAACACGGGTCATCTGTATGATGATCAATAATGAATTAAAAAAGCAATTATTAGAGGAATAAAAATAAAATTTATCATGATCGTATATATGTGATGGATTATCTTACATACCTTAGCATCTGTGTGCCATTGATATATTTGAAAGACCATTCATAACCTTCAAGTTCATTATCAACAATACAACAAAGAGAAGATTTGTTTTGGAGCCTTCATAAAGGGGTTCATATTCCTTATCCATAAGAGGTATATAATTTTCATTATCAAATTCATCACTATTTTCATTATCATCGTCATCGTCATCATTCATTCTAACATTAAATGAATCATGGACCAATGTATTTGTACCATCATCTTCAACTATGTTATCAGTATGATCATTCACTTGTTCTCCATTAAACATAGTCACTCCATGATCCTCTGAAACTTGTTCTGAAAGCACTTCCTCTGGACGATATTCTGTAGGGTGTCATTCCTTTATAAATACATGAAAACATCATTAGATAAAAATTAATATATATTAAAATAATACACGCATTTACCAAAGTAAAGAATATAAAAAACTTTATAATGCTAAACCTACAAATGGACGATATTGATTCCCCTTCTCAGCATGTCCATGTTCCCTACAATGTTTTGTGGTTGTTGAGATCAATATTCTTCTCCTCTTAAATTCCCTGCATTGAGTACATTGACAATAAAATTTTCCATCACCCCTTCGTTTTGCTGCATCCCATAGTATAGCAAGCAACTGTTGATTGTGTTAGTTTGGATCAGGATTATTTCTATTTGACATTTTGTCACAAAATTCATGAATGAATACTATCAAAAATGTTAAAAACTCAAGTGTTGAGCATCACAATTTTCTCAAACGGAGGTTTTTCGAAGAAAAAAAATATTCCCACAAACTGTGTGTCGAAGAAAAAAAATATTCCTGCAACTTCCAATTGAAGAATAAAACAATTCCTCAAACCGTCCATCGAGGAATAAATAATTTCTGCAAACCGTCCGTCGCTTCTATAGAAAATATGTCAAAATGTTTAAAAATTTTTATATATTTAATTCATCAGTCATTGGATATTCAACGATATGAACCTAGTTATCATTGAAAATATGGGTTTAAACTATTTGAAATATGTCTTTCTACTATTCCAAAAAATAGCCCAAGGAAACAACGAGGAAACTACATATAAAAAAAGGAAGGGAGGTATAAAAATTTGTAGTAATGAAGAAACTTCAAATAATATACATAAAACCACACATGAATTAAAGAAAGACGATGAAACAAATTACAAGAGACAAAATGAAAACCTGTGGAGTTACAAGGAGAATTTAAAAATTTGAAACCCCCACTGTTTGATGGAGAATATGAAGAGGCAACTGAAGGATGGTTATTAAATATAAAACAATACTTCCAGGTATACAGATATGTTGATAATTTGAGAGAACATTTATCTATTTTTAAATTGAGTGGGAAAGCGACTCTGTGGTGGAAGGAGGCTAAAATTGTAAATAATATTCATAGTGAAGAGTTAAGCTGGAAATTTTTCAAAAAATTATTTTAAAAGAAATATTTGTTGGAATGGTATTATGACTAGAAATCCAAAGAATTTAACGATTTAAGATTGGGAAAGTTAACCATGGAGGATTTTATAACTAAGTTTTTGAATTTACAACATTATGTACCTTACTTAAGGGGTGAAAAACTAAGGTATCTAGGTTTATCAGTTTTTTACCTCCAACTTATAAGGACAAAATCGAGTTTGCCTAATTCTATGGATGAAGCGATTAGAAAAAAGATAAATTTTTCTACCTTTTATTTAAACAAAGATCAGAATTAAGAAGAAGTTGGAAAAATAAGAAGAATGAAAAGATAGATCAACGTAGGAAAGGATTTAAACCTTGTATGTTTAGAAGAGGAACATCAAGTCATAGATACAGCAACTATAACATGTTAGTTTCAATTAAAAACAATGGGATGAAAGGTATAGGAGATTTCAATAGTGGATGGAATAGAAACTCAAAAGAAATTAAATGTTGGGGTTGTAATGGATCTCATTTTTTCAGAAATTTCCCTCACAATCCTAACATGAAAATGGCTCTCGTAAACGTGTTGCAAGAATCTTCTAGTGTTAATGATATAACCATGAATATACCCATAATTAATGCTTCTTTAGAAGACAGACAGGAAGATCATCAATCCACTATGTTGGATATAGAAGGTAAAACCGTGAATACACATGCTTCTATGCTTATCGATTTATGATCTAGTTTAAGTTAGATTGCACCAATAGTAATTGAAAAATGTAAACTTATTAAGGAAAAACAAAAAAATGCATGGTTGGTACAATTGGAAACAAGAGTAAAAAGGAAAGTTACAGAATTGGTGAAATATTGTAGGCCGATTTTTAATGAAATGGATACCTAAGTTTACCTAAATATACTTCCCTTAGGATCATATGACATTTTAATCAACATGGATTGGATAGAATCTCACAAAACCATTATCGACTATTTACATAAAAGTTCTTAATTGTGTAGATGAGGAAGGTAAGTATCATACTATAAAGGGGATTTAAAGACATGTATCTATATGACAAACATCAGTGGTACAACTTAAAAAATGTATTAGGAAGGGATGTCAACTTTAAGCCATCAAAATTAAGGAATATGAGTCTGAAACACCAAAAACCGTATTGAAACAATATCCTATCCTTAAGGAATTTCAAGAAGTGTTTCTTGACGAGATACCAAGATTTTCTCCTAAGCGATATTTAGAATTTACCATAGATCTAATGCCGGGGTCAACACCTGTATCATGAGCTCCATACCATATGAGTATTCCAGAATTAACAAAATTAAGGATGCAATTACAAGAATTACTTGAGAAGGGGTATATTCAGCCTAGTGTTTCACCTTCGGGAGCATCGGTTTTGTTTGTTAAAAATAAAGATGGAACTTTCATAATGTGCATAGTTTATAGACAACTAAACAAGATGACAATTAAAAACAACTATCTGTTACCCAGAGTTGATGATCTAATTGATCAGATTGGTGGAGAGAAAATATTTTCAAAAATTGACCTCAAGCTAGGGTATCATTAAGTAAGGGTTAATGATGAAGATATCCATAAAAATATTTTTCGAACAAGATATGGACACCATGAATTTGTGGTAATGCCTTTTGGATTGATAAATGCTCTTGCAACATTTATGAATATGATGAATAGTGTGATAAGTAAAATTTTGGATAAATTTGCATTAATATTTATTGATGATATTTCAATATATTCAAAGAATGAGGATCATTTATGAAAGATTTTTCAAACTTTGAGAGAACATCAATTATACGTGAAACTTAGTAAATGTAATTTCTATAAAACGGAAGTACAATACTTGGGACATGTGATTTCCGGAAAATGAGTAGCAATTGTTCATGCTAAAGTGAAGGCAATACTGGAATGACCGATAACAAAAGATGCACATGATACTAGATATTTCATGGGGTTAACAAGATATTATTGCATATTTATAGAATTGTTTTCCACAATAGCTCATCCTATAAAAACCCTTCAAAAGAAAAGTATTCAATTTATCTGGAGTCAACAATGTCAATATAGCTTTGATAAATTGAAACATTTATTGACAACAACTGCAATATTAAGAATTGTTGATTTGAAAAAGGATTTTGTAATATGAACTGATGCAAGTAAAGAGGGTTTGGGAGGGTTTGGGAGGAAGTTCATGTAGTCTATTATGAATCTAGAAAACTAAAAGACCATGAGAAAATTTATGTAGTACATGACATGGAGTTGGAAGGTATTATCCATACTCTTAAATTTTGGAGACATTACCTAGCAGGAAACAATTTTTTGTTACTAACCGAAAATATTGGGTCAAAATACATGTTTGAACAGAAAACATTGAATGGTCATCAAGCTAGATGGATTGCATTCTTGAGTGAGTATGACTTTGAAATTAGACATTTAAATGAGAAGGAAAACATACTGAGAATATGCACTAAGCTGACAAAAAAATGAAATGCATTTTGTACTAGTTAGTGAATATGAATCAGAATTTAAAAATATGTTGGAAACAATGTCAAATAATGATGATGAGTATAAAAAGTTGATGGAAAGATGTAACCACAAAATTGTTTGTGAACTACCTCCAAATTTCCCAAATATAGGGCATAAATACATGTATTTTTTTTCGCGTCTTTATAATCAAGGCATATACTCATTATGCTTCCTAAAAAAATATACCTGAGAGGTAAGGCCTTGGATTTAAGAGTTAGTTTAGTCTCATCTGTAATTTAATGGTCAAAGACCGTAATGAAAAGTAATCTGACTTCATCTCTTTTTTTCGTCTAGAATATACAAAAATAGAAAAGCCTTAGAAGTGAAATTCCATAGACAGCAGACTAGTACAAAAGGATGTTAATGTCACTTACAGAGCTTCGGTTGACCACCTTTTTCTGATGACAGGTGCTTCGTCAGGGCTTGACACCAAGCACTCCTAAGGGCCAAAAAAATACTTCTAAAGGGAAAGTCCTTCCAACAAAACAAGGGTCCAAATCTTAGGAAAAAGAAACAAGGGAGTAGCATGGTCCAATTGTTATGCTCGCTCCAAGGAAAGGTTTGCATACCACCTACCTATGGTATCCATTAGAGGAATTTTGGGGTCTAAAATGGGCCTCCTAAGGAAAATAATAAAATAATAGTTAAAATAATAAAATAATAGTTAAAATAATAAAATAATATTGATTAATTTTGGAGGAAGAAACAAAAAAACTACTTTTTGTGTTCGTATTTTCGACATATCTCCTTGTGTTTTTACTCAAATTTCGATCAGGAGAGCTCGTTGGATGTGAAATTTGATTCTGCATCCAACGAGTACCCACACTGCATACTTTTGATGGACCCCTCTACCCCAAAAACAAGAAATACCTGAAAAAATGTGATGATGACATCATCATCATGTTTTTTCAGGTATTTCTTGTTTTTGGGGTAGCGGGGTCCATCAAAAGTATGAAATGTGGGTACTAGTTGGATGCGGAATCAAATTCCGCATCCAACAAGCTCTCCTAATTGAAATTTGAGTAAAAACACAATGAGATATGTCGAAAATACGAACAAAAAAAGTAGTTTTTTTTAATGACAAATATGTCAAATCAACCATTATGGTTGACTTATTTTATTGAAATTATATTGGTTCTTGAATTCCAACTCACAAAAACCTATTTTGGCACGTTTTCTTATAAGGCCCATTTTAGACCCCAAATTTCCTCTAATGCATGGGTTTAATCCAAAGTCCAAACTCTGTGCTCTCCTTTTCGAATGAAACGGACCTTGTAGTCCAGCTTATCCAAAGTTTTGATTGCCCCATGAGATATGGCTGTCGCAGGGTTCCTAAGGAAAGGTCCACGCTGTCCTCGATCTTGCGGCCATGGGCCACGGAAGGGTTGAGATTCTTCCACATGACAGTAGTGAAGCACAAGAGGGGTACCTAGCGTGGCTGGAAATTTTCTTGCCTCCGTCAAACCGTGATGATTACGAGACTAGAAAACCATAAGTTCACACAGCCTAAAGGTGAGGTGTCGCTCTGGCATAGTACACTTGCTTTTACTATACTCTTTAAGGGAATAGTACTTCATGGCTCTTGGAAGGATGAAAATCCTTCTCAAAGGATCTGTCGGTTCGTTGTTATGCTCAAGGCTTTGGGGACTGGTGCAAAACTCTTCTAGGTTTCTGGAAGGGGGTGGAGGCACAGGAGCTCACATCCCGATCCTTACCGCCTCAGGTAAGCTGGTCATTTCTTCAAATAATTGTGTCTCTGAATTCCTGTTTGCACTTTCTTCCTTAAAGGGATTTAACCTTTGTAATTTTTCTCACAGGCATCCGGAGCAGGAATGGGGTAGCGCGAGCGGGTGGCAGTTCTGGTAAGTGGTGTTAACAGCTTTGTGGCGATGTCTGCTGACCTGTGGTTTGTCGGCCAGAGGGGTTTTCTCTTCTCCTTCTTGTGATATACTTCGTAGAAGAAATATTTGGGGGTTTGTCAGAGGTGCATGGCACCCACACCATGTCGTGGCAGAAAAGCTAAAAATAGAGTCTCCTACTCTGTGGTAAGGTTTGAAATTGCGAACGGCTGTGAGCCCTCTTTTCTGTAAAGAACCTTTTTAATTTACGGCCTTAATCCAAGGACTGAGGTTCAGCTGATGAAATGGGTCTCTCTCTCCGTCTTTTAATTTATTTCTGTGTAAAAGAACGGACTGTTTTTTATTATTTAATTCCTGTCTTTTAAAAGTTTATGTGATGTCTAAGGCGACCCAATGATGTTGCTGCCTCCATTAATGTTTGTTGTAAAAATAATATTGATAATGTAGTTCTCAAATTTATGCTCTTGTTAAAGTTTTTATGTAGCCACCGATCTCCTAACGGATCGTCCGGGTAGATGAGTCTCCAAACCCTACCCTGCATAACGATTTAGGAGGATTTTCTTGTCTGCAAAATGAGGGTAGTATTAAACCTTTACGGAATCCTGTTTAAGCCCAGTGCCAAAAAGGGAAAAATCCAGGCGAGTTACATTTAAGAGATGTTTGCATAAATGAGAAGGCATTGGTTGCCATAGCTACGAACCCTACACATACTTTCCCATGAAAACGTACCGATTTTTTTGTAGAGTAAAGAATGTCGGAGCAAGCCCACGCAGACAGTGGGACCTTAGTAGGACTTCGAGGTTTGGATCAGAGCATCCTCCTTAGTGTGGGACGCGAGTAACCCCGACCTAATCAGAATTATATGAGTCAGAGGGGTCACTGAGGATTCCTGCCACAAGCCAAGTGTCCTTCGTGGATATAAAGTTATAGCTGTAAAATTTTTAACACCTAGGTCCAACTGGAGAAGTGTTTGAGTCGACACGTTTTTCCACCTTAAATTCATCCTTATCAATGTTCATTTTTAGCATAATCACATTACGGTTAGGGTTTAGCCATGGTATATTTCAAAGTATATTATAATGTTTTCACTATTTAATTTATTAATAGTTCAATGTTTATTTAAATCTCGCATAAGGTTATCTCATACATATTAGGTTTTTCATCCATTCAAGTTTAGATCTCACATTTTGCATGTTTACTTAGATCTTGTTTAAAGTTACCTTGTATAAAGTTGCCCCTTAAACATATTAGGTCTTTCACACATTCAATTTCGAATCTCACATTCGACATGTTTACATTTTGATGCATCAAAAAAAAAAAAATCCCCTTGCTCATAAAATATAAAAGGTAAAGGCCAGCCTTTAAAGCTGCCTCAAGAGAGGGCCGGTATGAGGCACTGCCATAAAAAAATTATATAGTTATTACCATCCTTTCCAGTTCTTCTTCCTATGAGTTCTTGATTTGCTCAAAAAAAAATTACCCGGTTGCACTTGGCCTTTTGATACCCAATGTCCCGAAAGAAAACAGTAAAAAGAAAATAAGATTCGGTTACTCAAAGCCCAACAAAACGGAATACATATAAATCTCCATAATCATTTGTAACAGGGTTTTCTTGCTAGTTTTACATAATAAAAATGAATCTATTCCAGTATAACCAGGTTAGCTTTCTTCTACATAACGGAATATAAGATAAACATTTACACATTAGACAGAACAGAAAATCAATTTCTTCACTCATACACCAAACCTGTGGATCTGCTGCGCCGACTATAGTGGAAGAAGCCATGTTCCTCCCAGTCGTAGACTAGGTTCAAATCCCTTGCCTTCTAGTCACCCCTGAGCCAAACCTCCCAGAAGATAGTTGGGACCCCTAACTCCAGAACTCATAAATTCCATCATACATAGGCGATCTTGCCCACAACAAGTACTCTCTGCAGAGTCCTCTTGCCCAGCATACTCAGCAGCGTCCTACCTACACTGTATGCTCTCCTTTTTCTCCTCTCTGCCTTGGATCCCTTTTCTTTTTTTCTTTGCCTAGGTCTTTTCCCATTAGCCCTCTCCCCTTCCTTCCTGGAATTCCCAGGGCTTAATGGTAATCCCCCTTTTCCAGGGATGTGTCTGTGCT
>LPNX010900696.1:366399-449898 GCA_001517045.1 Pseudotsuga menziesii
TGCTGAAATAGAAATTAAATTAATACCATTCAAATAGGAAATTGTCCATGGGTATTACATCCACACCCCCTTATTTTAAACACTGTCCTCAATGTTCTTCATTTATCAGTTCGGCAAACAGACTAGGGTACTTTATTTGTATTACGTCCTCTAGTTCCCACATTGCCTCCTCAGGGCTAAAGTGCTTCCATTGCACCTTTACCCGAGCGATGACTCGGTTTCAAAACACCGTCTCTTTCCTATCCAGAATGCATGCAAGTTCCACCTGGAACTCTCCTTCGGGTTCCACCTGTACCACATTCCAATCGATAATGTGAGTTGAGTCATATATATATATATATATTTTTAACAATGAAACATGGAAAACATTGTGTATCTTTAAATGAATAGGTAGGGCCATCTTGTAAGCTACAGGCCCGATTCTTTAAGGGATTTGGAAGGGTCCACAAAATATTGCAGCCAATTTATTACAGCTCCCCAATTTGAGGGAACTCTTCTTAGGTTTGACCCGTAGGTACACGTGATCGCCTACACAATATTCCTTGTGCTTTCTTTTTTTATCAGCGTAATGCTTTTGCCGTTCTTGAGCTGCTTTCAGGTTCTTCTGTACTTCACGAACTGTTTGCTCCATCTCCTCTAACAGTTCAGGTCCAATTAGCACGCGATCCACAGGATTATCCCAACTGACAGGGGTATTACATTTCCTCCCATATAGTATTTCAAATGGAATCATTTTTCCTGAGGCCTGATAACCATTATTATAGGCGAACTCCACCAGGTGCAGGTAGTTTTCCCATTGAGTGGGTATTTTCATGACATACATCCTTAACATGTTTTCGATGGTCTGATTAGTACGTTCTGTTTGCCCATCTGTCTCTGGATGATAGATGGTGCTAAAGTTAATTCGGGTTTCTAATCCTGCAAATAAGGATTTCCAGAAGTTGGATGTAAATTTCACATCCCTGTCTGATATTACGATTTTTGGTACACCATGCAGTCGGAATATATCTTTTAGAAATATTTCAGCGATATCAACTACCCTATGTGTGGATTTTACTGGAATAAAATGAGCAGATTTGCTTAATTTGTCCACCACCACCATGATAGAGTCATGTTGTTTTTGCATTTTTGGCAAACCAATGATGAAATCTAAAGACTTGATATCCCATTTCCACTGGGGTATCGGCAGAGGCTGCAGAAATCCAGCTCGATGTCCATATTCTGTCTTAACTTGCTGGCATTCTATGCATTTGGACAAATATTCAATTACATCAGTTTTTAAACTGGGCCAAAAGAACTGCTTCCTCAGGGCAGTTACCATATTTTTGTACCCTGGATGGCCTGCAAAAGGAGGTTTGTGTATCTCATTCATGATAAACAATTTGACTTCTAACACATTAGGTATGTAAAACCTATCCTTAAACCAAATAAAACCTTTTTCGCCAATCTTAAAAGCTGCCCTGTCCAGTTTTATCTCAGGATTTTGTATCTTACTGAGTAATTCAATATAGTTACTGTCCTGAGTGCTTGCTGCCTTGACCCTGTCCCGGAGGTCACTCTTGGGCTGGCTCGAGGTTAACTTACTAATAACATGAGTCCTTCGACTCAAGGCATCCGTAACCTTATTTTCCTTACCTTTTATGTGCCTTACCTCGAAGTCGAACTCGCTAAGGAAGGCCAACGACCTTCCTTGTCGAGCGTTTAGTCCGAACTGTGTGAATAAGTTTTTCACACGGGCGTTATCTGTTAGTAGCAGAAATTTCCTTCCCAGCAGGTAGTGCCACCACATTTTCAGGGCGTTCACCACCGCGGCCAGTTCTAAGTCATGGAACACATAATTACGTTCATGTTCTTTCAACTTGCATGATTCGTAATAGACCACATGTCCTTCTTGGGATAACACCCCTCGTACTCCTTCTAAACTGGCATCGGTACAGACAGTGTAGTTTTTAAGTTGATCAGCTACCTTTAGGACTGGGGCCCTGGTCAGTAACTCTTTAAGTTGGTCAAAGCTTTCTTGACATCTAGAGGTCCAAGTGAACTTCACCCCCTTCTTCTGTAAGAAAGTAATGGGGTAAGCAATTTTGGAAAACCCCTCGATAAATCTCCTGTAATAGCCAGTGAGTCCCATAAATGACCAGATATCAGCCATGTCCTTGGGTACTGGCCAATCGGATATGGCTCGAATTTTCTTGGGGTCCACTGCAATTCCTCCTCGGATATGACATGTCCCAAGTACTCGATTTCAGTCTTAAAGAATTCACACTTTTCCAATTTGGCATACAGTTGGTGCTCCCTTAGGGTCTGCAATACTGTCCTTAAATGATGCTGATGCTCTTCTTGGTTTATAGAATAAATGAAGATGTCATTGATGAAAATCAGTACAAACTGATTGATATATTTGTTAAATATGCCATTCATCAGAAACATGAAAGTGGCAGGGGCATTGGTTAAGCCAAAAGGGATTACTACAAATTCGTAATGTTCATAGCGGGTTCTGAAAGCGGTTTTGTTTATGTCCTCACTCTTTATACGGATCTGGTGGCAGCTAGAACGTAAGTCCAGCTTAGAAAATACCCTTGCCCCTCCTACTTGATCGAATAGGTCATTGATTCTAAGCAAGGGATACTTTTTCTTTATGGTTACCTTGTTTAGGTGTCGGTAGTCAATACCAAATCTTAAGGTCCCGTACTTCTTTTTAATGAACAAGACTGATGCACCCCAGGGGGACACACTAGGTCTGATGTACCCCTTTTCCAGCAGTTCCTGCAACTGAATATTTAGTTTAGTCAGCGCTGGAATGCTCATCCGATAAGGCACATTTGACACCGGTGCGGATCCAGGTAGTAACTCAATAGAGAAATAAATCTCCCTTCGAGGGGGCAGGCTGGGTATCTCCTCAGGGAACACATTAGGAAAATCCTCTAGGACCGGGTGTTGTTTTAGAGAGGTCTGGTTTTCGTTTAGGATCAAGTCGGTAACCTTAACAGCAAAGAGTTTACAGCCCTTCTTCAGGCATTTCTTTAGCTACATGGCTGAAATTTGTCTTACCAAGACAGGTTTGGGCAACCCTCTTAATGTTCGAAGGACTTGGTCTTCGACAATGTAGGTAAAGGTATTTTCATAACAGTTCAGCACTACCTTGTTCTTTTCTAACTAGTCCATTCCAATGATCATGTTGTATGATCCCAAGGGTAAGATGTTCAGGTCGATTTTGGTTTTATGGTCCTGCAGCTGAATTTCATAGTTAGAAACATAATCGGTTACCTTCCTTTTTGCCCCGGTGACCAACTGAACCCACCAGGGTATTACATGTTTTTCTCTAGCTAGTTGGTAGAGTTCCACCATGCTTGGAGAAATGTAACTCAGCGTAGCTCTTGGATCAACTAACACAGATATAGCATGGTTCAAAACAAGATCTTATATTTCCACTATAGTAGACTGATGGTCGGCTTGTCGGTCTTCTAAGGACGCATTAATGCAGTGGAAAATCCTACCAATTTCCCCAACTGTCGATGCTTCTTGTATGTCATGCAAGTTATTACTGGCCCCCGTCAGGCATGGACAATGTCTCTTCGGATGCGGTCCATCACACTCCTAGCAGGTTAGGGGTTCTCTGGGTGCCCCGTTAGTCTCTTTCACCCCCAGACTGGCTAGTTTTGCGTATCTTGGTGGGGGTGGTCCGCTTTTAGTGTAAGGGCCTCCTGGGGTATTTATCTGGGTGTTCTTGTATGGTGATGGTCTGAACCCCCTTTTTTGCTGGCTGAACCTTTCAGGTTTCCTATCTTTCCATGTTCTGAATGAGTCGTTCCACTGTTTGTACTGCTCATAACACAGTTGAGCTTTCCTTAGTACCTCATCCAGAGTCTTTGGGTTGTCGAATTCGATTCTGTCCTTGTAATCCTATGGCAAGTAGCTTAGGAATCTGTGTACCTTCACCTTTTCTTCCTTAATATAAGGTACAAACCTTAGTAGGTCCAAGAATTTGTTAATGAGCTCTTCCATGTTCATCGAGCCAAGTCTTAACTCATAGAATTCCTTGGTTTTCATTTTGTACTAATTCTTGGATAAGTACTGTTTTTTAAATAGTCTTTTGAATTCTTCCCACTCCATAGTCTTTTCCTTGAGTCCCTGTGAGATCTTGAGGTCCTACCACCAAATACTATCCTTACCCTTGAGGTTATAAATTGCCATTTGCATTTTCACGTTACTCGAATAGTTGTAGATCTGAAAATATTTCTTGATGTCCAGCAGCCATGCCTCTGCTTCTTCACCTGTCTTAGATTCCCCGTCGAAACTAGTGGATTTGATCTTCTTGAATTCACCCTCCAGGTGATCAACCTTTCTCTTTCCGTTAGTTTTGACCTGATTTTCAGAGTTCTGGGTCTCGCTGGATGAACTATCCTTTCTTTCAACACTTTCCTCCCTTTCGGGACCTTTTCTGGTTTCGGTTCAAGGCTCCTTCCCGTGGTTTTTCTCGTGCAGACTTTGCAACAGGATTTCATTAATCTCCTGTTGTTTCTCCTGCGCCCTTTTTAGTTGTTCGTTGTCTGCCTTATAGCTCTGTATCTCCACAATTAAGTGCCTCATTGTTTCTAGTACTTGACTTGCCTCAGAATGTTCTGTTGTTGGTTGTGTGATCAGTGGTACTTGTTCCAGATTTTCTGGTTGGTTTTCGTTCTCCATCGGAGAGGCCATGACAATTCCTGCAATCGCTCAAGATGAAAATAACCTATGGATATACAACACAACAAACCGATAAATGTTAGAGTGTTGTCAAACCTTACATTCATATATATATATATATAATAGGAAACGAAGTGCACCCGTTAGGCTACAGGGATGAATCTTGTGCTCTGATACCATATGTGAACTACCTCCAAATTTCCCAAATATTAGGGCATAAATACATGTATTTTTTTTCCTGTCTTTATAATCAAGGCATATACTCATTATAGCTTCCTAAAAAAATATACCTGGGAGGTAAGGCCTTGGATTTAAGAGTTAGTTTAGTCTCATCTGTAATTTAATGGTCGAAGACCGAAATGAAAAGTAATCTGACTTCATGAATTTTTTTTCATCTAGAAGATACAAAAATAGAAAACCCTTACAAGTGAAATCCCATAGACAGAAGACTGGTACAAAGGGCTGTTAATGTCACTTACAGAGCTTCGGCTGACCACCTTTTTTTGATGACAGGTGCTTCGTCAGGGCTTGGTACCAAGCACTCCTAAGGGAAAAAAAAAGACTTCTAAAGGGAAAGTCCTTCCAACAAAACAAGGATCCAAAGCTTAGGAAAAAGAAATAAGGGACTAGCATGGTCCAAGTTTTATGCTCACTCCAAGGAAAGGTTTGCATACCACCTACCTATGGTATCATGGGTTTAATCCAAATTCCAAACTTTGTGCTCTCCTTTTCAAATGAAACAGGCCTTATAGTCCAGCTTATCAAAAGTTTTGAACGCCGCATGAGATATGGCTGTCACAGGGTTCCTAAGGAAAGGTCCACGCTGTCCTCGATCTTGCGGTCATGGGCAACGGAAGGGCTGAGATTCTTCCACGTGAAAGTAGTGAAGCACAAGAGGGGTACCCAGCATGGTTGGAAATTTTCTTTCCTACGTCAAACCCTGATGATTACGAGACTAGAAAACCATAAGTTCACACAGCCTAAAGGTGAGGTGTTGCTCTGGCATAGTACACTTGATTTTACTATAATCTTTAAGGGAACAGTACTTCGCGGCTCTTGGAAGGATGAAAATACTTCTCGAAGGCTCTTCCGGTTCATTTTTATGCTCAAGGCTTTGGGGACTGGTGTAAAACTCCTCTGGGTTTCCAGAAGGGGGTGGAGGCACAGGAGCTCACAGCCCGAGCCTTACCACCTCAGGTAAGCTAGTCATTGCTTCAACTAACTGCGTCTCTGAATTCTTGTTTGCACTTTCTTCCTTAAAGAGATTTAACCTTTGTAATTTTTCTCGCATGCATCCGGAGCAGGAATTGGGTAGCGCGATCGGGTGGCAGTTCTGGTAAGTGGTGTTAACAGCTTTGTGGCGATGTCTGTTGACCTGTGGTTCGTCGGTCAGAGGGGTTTTATCTTCTCCTTCTTGTGATATACTTCTTAGAAGAAAGGTTTGACGGTTTGTCGGAGGTGCATGGCACCCACGCCACGTCGTGGAAGACAAGCTAAAAATAGCGTCTCCTACTATGTGGTAAGGTTTGAAATTGCGGACGGTTGTGAGCCCTCCATTCTGTAAAGCGCCTTTTTAATTTACGGCCTTAAGCTGAGGACCAAGGTTCGGCTGATGAGATGGGTCTTTCTCTCTATCTTTTAATTTATTTCTGTGTAAAAGAACGAACTCTTTTCGATTATTTAATTCCTGTCTTTTAAAGTTTTATGTGTTGTCTAAGGCGACCCAATGATGTCGCTACCTCCATTAATGTTTGTTGTAAAAAGAATATTGATAATGTAGTTCTCAAATTTATGCTCTTGTTAAAGTTTTTATGCAGCCATCGATCTCCTATCGGATCATCCCGGTAGATGAGTCTCCAAACCCTACTCTGCTTAACGATTTAGGAGGATTTTCTTGTCTGCAAAATGAGGGTAGTCTTAAACCTTTACAGAATCCTGTTTAAGCTCGGTGCCAACAAGGGAAAAATCTAGGCGAGTTACATTTAAGAGTTGTTTGCATAAATGAGAAGGCGTTGGTCGCCAGAGCTATGAACCCTACACATAATTTCCCATGAAAACGTACTGAGCTTTTTGCAGAGTAAAGAATGTCATAGAAAGCCCACGTAGAGAGTGGGACCTTAGTAGGACTCTGAGGTTTGGATCAGAGCATCCTCCTTAGTGTGGGACGCAAGTAACCCCGACGTAATCAAAATTATACGAGTCAGAGGGGTCACTGAGGATTCCTACCACAAGTCAAGTGTCCTTCGCGGCTATAAAGTTACAGCTGCTAAAGTTTTGACACCTACGTCCAACTGGAGAAGCCTTTGAGTTGACACATTTTTCCACCTTAAATTCATCCCTATCAATGTTCATTTTTAGCATAATCGCATTACGGTTAGGGTTTAGCCATGGTATATTTCAAAGTATATTATAATGTTTTCACTATTTAATTTATTAATAGTCCAATGTTTATTTAAATCTCGCATAAGGTTATCTCATACATATTAGGTTTTTCATTCATTCAAGTTTAGATCTCACATTTTGCATGTTTACTTAGATCTTGTTTAAAGTTACCTTGTATAAAGTTGCCCCTTACATATTAGGTCTTTCATACATTCAAGTTCGAATCTCACATTCGAAATGTTTACTTTTTGATGCATCAAAAAAAAAAATCCCCTTGCTCATAAAAGATAAAAGGTAAAGGCCAGCCTTTAAAGCTTCCTCAAGAGAGGGTCGGTATGAGGCGTTGCCATAAAAAAATTATATAGTTATTACCAGCCTTTCCAGTTTTTCTTCCTACGAGTTCTTGATTTGCTCAAAAAAAAATTACCCGGTTGCACTTGGCCTTTTGATACCCAACGTCCCGAAAGAAAACAGTAAAAAGAAAATAAGATTTGGTTAATCAAAGCCCAACAAAATGGAATACATATAAATCTCCATAATCATTTGTAAGAGGGTTTTCTTGCTAGTTTTACATAATAAAAATGAATCTATTCTAGTATAACCGGGTTAGCTTTCTTCTACATAACAGAATATAAGATAAACATTTATACATTAAACAGAACAGAAAATCAATTTCTTCACTCAGACACCAAACCTGTGGATCTCCTGCACTGACTACAGTGGAAGCAGCCACGTTCCTTCCAGCCATAGACTAGGTTCAGCTCCCTTGCCTTCTAGTCACCCCCGAGCCAAAACTCCTAGAAGACAGTTGGGCCCCCTAACTCCAGAACTCATAAATTCGATCATACACAGGTGATCTTGCCCATAGTAAGTACTCTCTGCAGAGTCCTCTTTCCCAACATACTCAGCAGCGTCCTGCCTACACCGTATGCTCTCCGTTTTCTCCTCTCTTCCTTGGATCCCTTTTATTTTTTTCTTTGCCTAGGTCTTTTCCCATTAGCCCTCTCCCATTCCTTCGTGGAATTCCCAGGGCTTAATGGTAATTCCCCTTTTCCAGGGATGTGTCTGTGCTGATTTTTCTGCACATCTGACACTCCATTTAATCAGTCCCTGGAGTTAGATGGTCCCTGTCCACACTGTCTTCTGCAGGTTTCCTCTTTTAACCTGGCTGCTTCAACTTTACTCGCCACATGCATAATATATATATATATATATATATATATATATATATATATATATATATATCACTGTCAAAACTCACAAGGTGTTTATTACATCAGTCCTCCCCAAACTCATTGGTTGGGTCATTAATAGCCATAATTTATCATGCTGAAATAGAAATTAAATTAATACCATTCAAATAGGATATTGTCTAGGGGTATTACATTGTTGGTACTGAGGATATCATGTACCAGATTGATACAGTAGGATCTTTACACTTCAAAAACCGAATTTATGTACCGAATCATTCTAACCTAAAACAAATCATTTTCAGGGAATTACACGATAATACTTATGTGGGACATCGTGGATACCAAAAGTTTATAACAACAAAGAAAGATTTTTATTGGCCAAATAAGAAGAAATAAGTTGTTGAATATGTGGCTAGTTGCTTTACTTGTCAACAAGTTAAAGATGTTCATCAACATCCAACTAGATTATTGCATCCTATACCCATTCCTGAATGGAAATGGGAAACTATAACTATGGATTTCATCATGGAGTTGCTGAGAACAAAGAAGCAGAATGATTCCATAAGTTAAGTAAGAAAACACATTGTATACCTGTAAAATCAACTTGTAAATCCATAAACATCATAAAATTATACCCTCTTCTATAACGTACATCCTATTATACAAAAAGTGAAAAGATTCCTGGAATCTTTCGTTTTTTGGGAATAACTATTTTCTCATAACTTGGAATTTGGTGGACTTTGGACCATTAAAAAGGCATTAAAATTGTATACAACTTTTTTGGTTTGAGTTTTTCCTAATTACTTATTGTTTGTCTGAGGCGGCCGTTTTAGTAACAAAGTATCTTTTAAAATATGCTTTGTTACAAAAACACTTGCCCCGGAAAAATGGTGAGAAATTAGGGAAATCTCAAAACATTAAATTTGTAGATAATTTCAAGACCTTTCAATGGTCCAAACTGTGCTCGATTTCGATTTCCGAGAAAGAAGTTATGCTGAAAATACCAAATATTCCTAGAATATTCTGGTATTTTTTCAAATATGATACACTTTGGAAAAAATAAAGCCTTATGATTGTTGATATATTCATGAAACATATTTTTAGACTTCATGGAATACTGAAAACAATTATCACTCATATAGATGCAAAATTCACTTCAAATTTTAGGACATCATTATTTAAAGGTATGGATACAAAGTTAAATTTTAGTACAACCTATCATCCACAAAAATATGGGCAGATTGAACGAGTAAATCATATATTAGAATATATGCTAAGGATGTATGTAATGAATCAACCCGGTAAATGGGAAGATTATATCCATTTAGTGGAATTTGCATATAACAATAATTATCAAGCTTCACTCAAAACGACTCCTTTGAAGTGTTGTATGATATAATATGTAAAGTACCTCTGAGGGAAATATTGAAGATAGAATGGTTATAGGACCATATATTTTGGCATAGATGGAGACAATGGTACAAAAAATAAGGAAAAATTTAAAAGCAACAAAGGATAGGAAGAAAAGTTATGCAGACAAAAACAGAACAACCAAGGAATATAATGTTGTAGAACATGTATCTCTACGAGTCAAATGAAAGAAAAGAAAGCTAAGAATGGGATTATATGCCAAACTCGCACCCAGATACGTGGGACCTTTTAAAATTTTGGCTAGAATAGGGCCTGTAGCTTACCAATTGGCTCTACCTCCTTATATAAGAATTCATGGTGTTTTCCATGTTTATTTATTAAAAAAAATATGTAGCTGATCAATCTCATGTCATTGATTGGAACAATGTATAGGTGGAACTCGAGAAAGACTTTCATGTGGAATTAATATGCATCCTAGATAAGAAAGAGATTGAACTTAGAAAATGAACTATTGTACAAGGTAAAATTCAATTGAAACACTATACACTAGAGGAAGCTACGTGGGAAAGCGAGAAAGAAATGAGACAAGTTTATCCTATCTTATTTCAAGATTATGATAAGACTCATTAAGCACCAAGGATGGTGAAATTTTTTTTTAAATATAAATATAAATTTGATAATGGGAGTTAACTAGCCATGCGGTTAATTGACAGAAACTTGAGTTCAAGGAAGTAACTAAATCTTCAACTCACATTATGAACTCAAGTGGCCAATAATAAAGAGAGTTAGTTATTTCTATTAAAATTCCTAGACAAAGAGGAGAGGGCATGCAAAAAAAGAAGGAAAAAGAGAGTTTCGAGTGATCACTAGGGGTGAAGGCTCTAATTGATTCTTGTGAAATAGCGCTAAGCTCCTAGAGAACATCTATGTGATGTTAGGCTCTAAACTGAAACCATGAGTGAGCATGTAAATATGTGAGGTTCTAAAATAAATAAGTCTCTTTATTTTATTGGTGGCAACTTGAGGCTCTATAAAGTGAGTTTTAAACTCAAGGTCCTAGGGAAGGAGTTAGAACTATTGCAGTATTTAATACTTGAAGATTCCTATTGTTGGGTGGTGCATGCTTGTTAAGTTCTCATTCTCATAATTGGACATATATTATTCTGATTAACCTAAACTCTTGATTATTTATGTTGTGCAAGATGTATGGATTATAAGAATCTTGTTAATGTATGATTAATACTTTAAATGTTGTTTATTTGTTAATAGGATATTTGTAGTGATGGAAAATAATTTAATTAGGAAGAAGTGTTATCATCATTATCGTTATCAATTTCCTTATTGCAAATCGAAGTAATTGTTGATTTAACAATAAACTAAAAAATTTGCTCTAGTTATAATTTAAAAACCCTAAATTTGTCGATTGCTGTTATAAACCAAAACCGTAGTCTGGTTGACTGCTATTTCTCTTTTAAATGAATGAAGAGAAAGTAATTCATTTAAGGTTTATTAAAAACAATAAATTGTAAAAGAAAAACAAATTATACAGACTGTACAGTAAGGGAGGTAGTTGGTAAACGTTTAACAAATTATTTTTAGAAGCCATCCCCGGTAAGGGCCTCATTTACCATTGAATTCACTTTTTCCAATATTCTTTCTTCTCAAACAAAACCTTGATGATATTTAAAATAAATTAATTAATTAATTAAAGATTCGAGTAAACAAAACCAAAAGGAAAAACCAGAAAAGAGGATTGTAAATTCTTTTACGCATTTGCATTCATTATATCGCAAAGGAAAATTTTAAATACCCTAAGCTGAGGAAAAACAATGCAGCATATAATAAATTCAAAAATAAACTGTTCTTAAGGTTTAAACATAAACTAAAGTCCGAGCAATCGAATTCCAGGTAATCCACGCTGTCATTGGTTGTGGGGGATGAGGAGAACGATGGATCTATGATGTGAATAGCGTCCTCCATTTTCAACATTAAATGATGGTGAATGAATTCTAACATGTTCTTGTTCACTCTCTTCCCTTCAACATCCATGGTGGTCCACTGCTACTTTGACTTTGACTAAGGATGATGATAATGATATTGAGGATGAGGATCTGTTGATTCATATATTTATAATTGGCCTGTAATAGGCTAAATATTGATCGTCTTATTATATTTTAAATTACAATAAAATAGTATTTACATATCCCACGTAAACGATAAGTCATTAGAAATATATATATTCTAATTTCAACTTGCAAATTTCAAATTGCAAAACTTTCGTTACAGATATGTATATTCTATTTTCAAATTAAATGTTTAACTTTCATTCATATTTCTTCTTACGTTTAGCCTTGTCATGTTGTCACATGATTATCATGTACTGAAATAGACGGTAATTTATACTATAAAAAAGGATTTGTAGAGATACCATAACACATGCTTTTGATAAACCAAATGTAAGGCGTCATTCAGTTCACTTCAAATAAATTGAAGTTTCCTTAAAACATGCTATTAATCCATCAAACATTTAGACATGCTACTAATTCACTTTGTTCACGTCTTCTTATTTTTCACGCATTTTGTTTTAATATATAATAAAAAACAATACAACAGGTAAACAATCAAATTTTGAATGGATTGGTTCTGTTATTTGTGATTATGAACACGATTCTCCTTATTTGATTTTGGTAAGAAACTAAGATTTTTTAAGGATTTTTGCTCTACCATGGGTATGACTGTTAATACTTACAAAACAAAAATTATGATTATCAAATTGAAGAAGGACACTTAAGCTAAATTTGTGTATGACAATAGCAACTTGGAGGAAGTGTCTTCTTACAAATACCTAGGAATTGATATTCATCACAAGCTCAACTGGAACTATAGCATTGAGAAAAGGATTAATGGAGGGTCGAAAGATTATTTTGAACAAACCTTGTGACGTGGGATAAAAAGAAGCTCCTCTTTGAAACTTTAGTCACTATTGTTATCTTGTATAGGTGTGAGGTTTGGGGTTGCAACATATCTAGAGAATATTGGAGAAATATTGAGAAAATCCAGAAGCAATTTATAATGTATAACCTTAAAATTAAAGCCAATACACTCTACCCTATTCTCCTGATAGAAGTGGGCCTTTCCCCAATCGAGATCCTAGCTATGACTAGGCTCTTGTTATACAAGCAAAAAATCAATAACATGGGATACCATAGACTTCCTAAGCTAGATTTAAATTCCATCAAAAACCACCCATTACTCAAGCAAGGTTAGTATAAAGATAAGAGGGTCTCCTTAAACCATTGGGAGATTGACAAAAATGTTGTATTGCAAAATATTAATAACATTAAAAATATTGTTACTTATAAGTTTAAAGAGAAAATGTGGCGTGGGAATGATTTAGAGGCTAAAATAAAATCAATATATTATAAAGAGGTCATCAACCATAATCCAGAAGATCAAAAGTATCTCTCTATTTTAACTAGTTCAAAGAAAAAATTTAATATAGCCAATATAAGAACGAACTCTCATGAGCTCCATACTGAAACTAGTCGTTGGGAAGTTCCTAAAAAACCATGGGTGGAATGGATATTCCATCTATTTGAGAATATGAAATTTGAGGAAAAATACTTCCTCTTAGAGTTTTCTGCATACACCCACATTAGATCCCAATTTTATAATCTTTTTTGCAATACCGACCTTCCTAGCCTTTTAACTTGTCAAAATTATAGTGAGCTCGGGACGCTTCTCTCCAAGCTCTTTGAGCATAGAAATACAATTTTAAAACAAACTAAATAATTCGTTTCTTTAGGTATGATAGAGCAAAGTTTGGTCTCAGGGGACGTTAACCATCATCATCATCAATATGATTAAAGATTCATCTTAATTTCGTAATAAATTGATTTAAGGTTTTAATATTCATGATGATGAGGATGGTTAAACTTCATTGGTACTAACTTGGTTTCCTGAACCTTAAAAAAAAAACAAAGAACTTATTTGGATGGCTGCAAAAAAAAAAAATTCTATGCTAAAAAATGCTTAGAAAAGGGTGATCCTATAAGACCATAGTTATGACAAGTTAGAAGGTTAATAAAGTATTTTTTATTGGAGTAAAGATTACAAAATTAATCTCATTTGGGTACTAACAAAAACATTACTTTCATCTTCAATGCTCATAGACTAGGAGATGCCAAAATTTTCTTTTAGTTTCTAAATCTTTCTCACATTCTCTTTCTAAACTTTCAAGCAATAATATTTTTAATGATATTAATATTTTTCCAAATAAATCTACACAAAATCCAATTATAAAAGGTTAATTTATTAGAGTTTAAAGGTTTTTGCTCATCCTCAACTATATATAGATCTATGTATGGTTTTCCAACTATTCAAATGTTAAATAAAATTTTTCATATTTAAAGCATTGTAAAAGATTATTAATAAAAATAAATATTTTATAATATAATAATTTAATGTAAAAATATTGGATTAATTTATTTTTATTTATATATAAAAGTTTCAAAACCACATAAAAAATATTATAGTAAACGTATTTTGAATTTTACAACAATTTCAAATTTAAGAATTCTCAAACATATAAACAAACTTTCTTCCTAGTGTATTTTCATACATCTAAACTTTTTAGTTGAAATTTTTCATAAGCTTAAATTTATCACGGACGAATAACAATTTTTGAAAATAAATTTAGATGTTGAAGTATACTTAGCTCTTCTTTAAAAATGTATTTAGATGTTGAAGTATCCTTAGCTCTTCTTGTGTGATACCGATTTAATAAATTGTTATTAAATTCTTTTCAATTATTTTATTTTATTTGGTTTTAAATATTTTTGACAAGAAGTTAAAAATAAAATAAATGGAATGGATTATTCTTTTATTAATAAAAGATACTAGAGGGGACAAAAATGAAATAGTTGTTGTAAGAGTGTTTGCTTACCCACAAGAGGAAAACACAAGTGGCTGAAGTTGCTCAATGAGAACTCAAGGTGCAGGAGGCATCATCCCCAAAACTAGGTCAAAACTCCTTGTTGATTGCTAAAGATCAAGAGGGTCATAAATGACCAAGCCCTAGGAAAAATACTATATAATAGTATGCCCATTAGCAAGTAGGAGGCTAGCATTGGACAAGGAATTGAATACGATAATGCAAGAAATGGCGCATTAATTGGATTTTTCTCTTGTGCTTCAACGAATAGGCTTGGGGGTTCAGGAGAAAGTGATATTTGGCTTCTCTAGGAGTTGGTTGGGAGGAATGAATATTTAATTTCTATTTTACCGATAGTGGTGTCAAGTTTCTTGTCCTATTTCTTATCTGATTAAAACTAGTTACACTAGGATGTCCAATTTAACTATGAATCACATCTACTCTTTTAACATAAATTTATTTGCATCTGTATAGAGTAATGATCTATTATGCATCTCGATTAAGTATTGATATATTATGCATATAAATAGAATATGGATTTATTACACATCTGTTCAAAATCATTCCTATTATGTTTTCAAATCTAGATATCATTTCTTGTTGTAGTATTCATGCCTGTAAAATAACCTGATTTAGTAAAGGTAGGTTCCTAATGAATCCCTGTTTGGGCATTCATACCCAGATCGAGACTTCATAATTTTGCGTTAGTTAAAAAATTGAAAACAAAATTAACGAAAGATATAATTCTTGGTATAATTTAAGTTGCTTAGGTTCACAATTTAGTATGTTTCTATAAACTATGTGAAGGGCATAATCATATTATGCTCTAAATATAAGTTTAGATAATTTACACCACGACAGACATAAAGAATAATTTTGTAGTTGTTATAAACCAATTCACACATAGAGTACCAAAACAAAATAAATCAATTTGCATAGTCAAGTAATTCTTTGCATAAACTAATAGTCGAAATATACTATAATCTAGTTATTTCTTAACATGTTAAGAGTCAAGAGGCCTTCATATAACTATAACATATTATAATGTATCTAATTACATAAATCCTTAATATGGATCAAGAATGCAATATTTGGAGTGATCGTATCCCAAAGGAAAAACTACATATACACTATATAAAATTACAGATAATTAAATATATACAAAGTATTGAAATTCACAAAAGTCCCATCTATTAACTTATCTAGTAGTCCCTGACTTAGCTGAAGGTATCAACATAAATGCTTGGATCTACTACCATGTTGCTTTCAACATTTATCTTGATCACATAGCTAAAATGTGCGTCATCGGAACCCTCATAATTCTAAACCTGCAACCACCATCCACAGTCAGGACCCTCATAATAATTATGAACAAAATTAAACAATGTAAAATAATTTATAGTTTTCATTACCTTGTTTGAATTGCAGAGAGGGCCATGGGTTGGCTCCTCTTGGACACGCTTATCCCTCCTCTTCCTGCAAGAAATAATTTAGGCATCAATCTTTACGATCGGGAGTTCATAAAATATAATAACACATCTTTTGCAAAGTTAAGAGGTTGTTTATTTACTTGGTGTAAGGCAGTTCGAGGCTGAAAAAGGTGGTTGGGTTCAAGTCACAACAACCAAAAACCCATGGATTTTGGCGGATATTAGCACTTAGAAGACCTATTTTACACCTTGGGAATCAACCATGAATAATTCCATTAACTACTGACAAGTTTTACACCAATAACCTTACAAAATCGCCATGACAAGACAGAGCCTTTGGTTCCAGAGCCTACATACCAAATAACCATGACAATGAAGGGTTCATCCAAGAAAATTAACACATTAAACCCTAAAAAAAAACCTTGCAATCAACATTTAAAAGTGGATGACCGAGATTCATTCTCGAGCAAGCCTTAAAGGCTTAGCTGCCTTATCAATTTGCAGCCAGGAAAACACTTTAATTCTAAATTCACCCAAAGTACAAAACATTATAACCATCAATTGCACCACGAAATGTTATCATAACATATAATTTTTTTCTTTAAACCAATGTATGACTATGGTATAAACCCCATAGCCCATAGTTTATACACATATATAAATCAATACATAAAACAATGTTATGTAAACCCTTGCACATTAGGAACAACGTTATACCTTGGGTCCTTTATAGTGTTATATGTTATAACCTAGCACTTTAGGACCAAGATTATACCTTGGGTCCTATAATCCTTGATACATTTAAATAATGGGATCAAGAATTTACTCATAGTCTCCCAAATATTGTCATATGCAATTAAATCAACAATGCGACAAAAACTGAAGACCAAGACTTAGACTTAGGGATAAGAAATCCTTAGCAAACCTATAACAAGATAAATCTAAAAGTGTAATGTCCCAAAAAATAAAAATAAAAATCATAGGCTAGTAAAAAACTACCTAAATGGAACATTATTACTCTTGCGGAATATAACGTACACTACTTGTACTCCTGTCTATTTGTAAGTTGTTCTTATGTTCTGTCATTTACTTCTAGTCATTATTATTAGTGCATTTTACTTACGATATCATCAGTCTATTTATTAAACTATTCTTATGTTTAGACATTACGATTGATGTGTTAATTATTTGAATAGATACCTTGTTTATTTCAACGCATGTTTACTTGTTATTTATTAATTTCTAGCTTAACTTTGTCTGTGGGAACAAAGTGGGTGGAGTGGAGGGACTCGTTCTCCCATGATGGTCTGAGAGGTAAATTATTACTTGTTACGCAGGCTTACCTAGTTCAATCGAACTAAGGCACCTCATTTATTTTCTTGCACGTTTACCTCGTGTACAAAGGATTAGTAGAGAGCTTGATCATTTTGATCTTAAAATGTACTTGTTGTTTATTATTATGCTTCCTCACTGCCTCAGATTGATAGCATGGTAAGTCCTATTCTGTTAATTAACTAGCCTAGATATTTATTAACTATGTGACATTTAGAATTTATGCATTTACAATTCATGTCCATATTATTACTGCTATTAACATATCTCTTGTTTTGATTTTGCAAGTTATAACTTTGGCTAAGATTAAGCTTGGGGTTACTATGGTAATGCTACCATTGCATATTCCATATTCCATGGTTATTAAGTGTGTACATTTAGGGACAAATGCAATATACTAAGGCTTAATCCTAAGGTTTACACAAGACATACCATATGCGAGGACTTTGGAGTAACGCATACCATGTCTAGACTATGCAATAATGATACTTTGTAATAATATACGACCTGTGTTAAGTTTTGGGGGTGGCGAAATATAACATATGGTTGAACTCTATGATAACAAGGTTTAAGCTTTTGCACAGGGAATGAAATACGTGAATATGCAACAAAACTTAACTATGGAGAGTGGGTTTGGGCATTTCGATTGTGGTCACCAGCTGGTGCCATTAATGCTCTTGGTAATCACGGTAGCCCCAAGCTTAGGAATTGGCTCATGATGGACTTGTCATTTTATTTGTTTGATTTGGGGTTTGGTCTTGCTCTACGCAGGGGAAAATGGAGGCGACCTCCATGGCAACGAAGGTAAGAACACTTCGCTCGGCTTCTCAGCATTTCGATGGTTTGTAAGATGCATTGTTCATTGTATTACTTCTCATTCTAGTTGTTGAATGGTTGCAGGTTCTATGTTTAGTGCAGGGAAGGATAACTCAATGAGCTTTGTTTTTTTGGAAACAATCCAACCTATGGTGCAAGGTGAGCATGGTTAGCAAGCTTCTACTTGCCACCTCTTGGTCCTGTTGGGAAGAACCATGTTTTGACTTGTTGATTTTTTGGGGTTTCACGCTATGGGGTTTTGAAAATGCCTTCAGGCTTGTGATGAACAAACTGGGCATTTTAATTGTTAAGGCGTTAATCCATGAATCAAATCTTAAGGCCATTCGTCTTTGTGTATGATTTTAATTTTGGGTTTGTAAAAATACTTGTGCTATTAGAAGAAAATAGAGAGAGACTTGTGAATTCTTAGCAGAATCTGTTCTCCTTTATGTGAATTGTATTTTTGGTTAATTAAAAATCGTTTTTATAGATTTGGCATCTGATCCATGGGCTCCACCATTTCTTGCAATGGTGCCATAGCCCATTGACATGCCTATGCAGATAATAAACTCCTCTCATTTTTATAATGGTTATGGAATGGGACTATGTGTAAATTCTTATGTCACGACAAGTGTTTATTTTCTTAAGTTGGATTAGGCATTTTCCTTCATGGATGCTCTATGCACATTTGTATTTATTACTTAGCTGTGATTCTGGGCATTGAATGGGTGAAGCCATGCCGTGTATGGCCTTGGCTCATCCTAGGGTTGTTGCACCAGCTCAAATGGTTACATTTCTTATTGATTAGTTTTTGTTATTAAGTATGTGGAAAATGTGGGAATCCATGGGGAAAACCCCCGACTGCTATAGTTGTTGTAGGTTTCCTTTTGATGGACTATGAAATTAATAGATTGTTAGCCGACGCCGTGTTGTAGTGTAATTATAGTTTTTATTAACAACATTGTAGTGATTTATAATTGTTGCCCACATAAATAATATGTATAGCGTGGCCATTGATTAGAATAGAAACGACCTACATAGTCAATCCGTGGGAGTTACTATATATTTAAAAAAATAGATTATTTAAAGGATTGACTTCTTTGTATTACCTAATTTTATGGCTTGTATTTATTTAAAAGATCAGTAGCATGGTTATGCGATTTGATTTGTGTGTAAGTAATTAATAATGTGATTGTTATTACTATTTTTGACTTGGGTCGCAATACCCACAGGGATCAATGTCGTGACCTCTGTTGGCATTCATGGTTTCAATTACTATCCATTTAATGTTATGCATTTATGATAGATTTAATAGAATTATGGATTATTTTATATATAAATGTGATCAGAGATTCAATAAAGGACCCCATGGATGGTGATGATCCCTCCTCTATTCATTTAATTATGATGTTGTTGATTTAAATGAAATGTTTTAATATTAGTTTGTATTTCATGGGGCGGACCTTGGAAGGGCATTAATGGCTTATTCAATCTTTGATTTAATTATAGTATGTTCTTAGTTGATTTAATTTATATTCTAGTTCTGTTACTAACTACTTATATTTAGTATTTTGGTTTATTTATTGCTGTTAATAACTAGATGGATACTATCATAGTTCTTTTATTGGTACTTTAGGTTGAACCTAGTATTTATATATATGTATACGACTCCTACTTCTGAACTTGTTTTTAAATAAATTTAAAACAAGCCTCTACTAACAAATGAAATATGTGAGCATAGTATTAAAGCCTAGAGAACGATTATTTAGTTACTGGAAACAAACCCTAGTTTACAGTAAACATAATCTGAGTATTGAAATAATATAGAGAACAAACTTAAAGGTACAAATCCTGGTAATATACAACATATGATAAAATTTTCATCCCAAGGTTAATATTTAAGAAATACAAACCCTAGAATATTCTAACCAGATAATCAAACACATAGGGTTAGTAAATGCATTGAAATCATTTACCTAGCATATCCAACAATTAATCCAGAAAATAGAATAGACAGTCTAGGGATTTATACCTAAAATTGAAGCTCTGTTAATGGTTGAACTTGCACACTCAAATAACCAGCATTGACAATTCAATGCAAATCTAACCTCTGTTTTCATTACCAAATAACTTGGGACCTACCACGTTCCTCCCAACCATGACCCAGAATCGTTCCTGGTTTAAATCCAGATCCCCCCAAACTGGACTCCAACATGCAAGTAGCTTAGAGCTCCTAAGGTAGGTTTTCCTAACTGGTAATCAGTTCTGAATAAATTCTCCTTTTCCTTGTAGGAAACATTTCTCCAAGAAATCACTCGAGAGAAAAAAACAGGTAAAATAATAATTCTTCAAAGATAAAAAACCAGAACCACAAGCCTTTCCTTGGCTTGAGTCTTTATCGATAGACTTTTTAGTCAAAGGGACAGTTAAATCAAGAAACCTTGGTTTCTTGATCTAACCCTTTTCAATTACTTTAGGTAATTATTAATATTTTAACTTAGGAGGTTTCTTCTAGTTCCTAGTTAAACTTTTTAGGTTTTAGACTATTTATTATTAAAAATAATAATTGATGGATCTTCTTCTTCTTTCTTTCATTTATTTATATTATTAATATATTTAATTATTTATACATACCATGTATAAAGTACATAATAATATAACATTTTGTTAACAATGTCTTTGGGCATCATATACAATGATCCCTAGACTTAATGACACTTCTTCATTAAGGTTAAGTAGGTAGATTGTTTAGGAATACTAGGCTAGGAAACTCTAAACATCCTTGCATGTTGGATTTTCCCTATATAACGTGGTATCTCTTGAGTACTTTGATGAGAATACAGAAATTTGAAATTTAATTTAATCACTTATAACTAAGTATGATGAGATCAATATTTTTCTCGAGTCGTTTTCACTTGAAAGTTATTAAATTCTTTTCAGTAACCCCTAGCGCTTACCAGAGCCCATACTCAACAGTTTAACAGGGAGTTACAATTCAGTGCAATTCCAGAGATCCTCTCTCAACACTAGTGCTAAGATGTACTTCTACGATACACCTAGGAGTACAATGGCCAAGTATTGAATGCTCCAGAGATTATTCTCAACACCAACATGGAAGGGTCTAGGTCTTATTCCCAACACATCCAATTATCTTTACATGCATTCCAAAGCTTCTTGCTCAACGCAAAGGTAAATACTCATGTACTTTAGAGCTTCTCACTCAACACAAACCATTAATCACTCAAGTGATCTAGAGCTCCTTGATCAACACAAAACATCTCATCAATTATGTGCTTTAGGGTCCACGCCCAACACAAACAAGCATATACATATATCATCAATTATTGGCTTACGCCCAATATATAAAACAAATCATCATGTTCATATGCAGTGGGGTATTCGATCCAATATAAAAATAAAACCTCAAGATAATCATCATAATCAATAGGCACATGCCTATAAGTGTTAGGTCCAAAATTCAAGATATTACATCCCTCCCCGCGTAGAATAACACCGTCCTTAGTGTTCTAGGGACTCAGAACGACATCATGAAACAAGGAAGGGTAAGCCTTTCTCATGGTGACCTTTTTCTCCCAATTAGCCTAATCAACCCCAAAGTGCTTCCACTGCACTTTCAATTGGACCACAGTGTGCTTTTGACGCTACACCTCTCTCTTTTCCAGTATATGAGTAGGCTCAGGGGAAAACTCCCCTTCAGGTTTCACCTATAATAGGTACCGATAAACAACATGTTTAGTATCATAAACATATTTCTTTAACAAAGATGCATGGAAAACATTATGGAATCTTACATGCACAGGAAACGCTAGTTCATATTCCACAGGCCCTTTTTTTCGAGTATTTCAAAAGGTTCGCAAAATCTAGGTGCTAACTTACCGCACCTACGCAAGCTCAATGAGCTACGTTTGGATTTTACTTTCAAGTAAACATGATCTCCTATTTGAAATTATGTATTCTTTTTTTTTCGATCCACGTAACTTTTCTGGTGGTCTTGTGCTTATTTAAGGTTCACCTGGACCTTGGTAACCAACTATTCCAAGTCCATCAATAAATCAGGCCCTAACATGAGCCAATCCATTGGGCTATCCCAATTAGTAATCGGTGTTCTACACTTCCTTCCATAGAGTACCTCAAAGGGACTCATCTTGGCTGAAGTCTGATAACCATTGTTATATGCAAAATCTATGAGGTGTAGGTAATCCTCCCACTTCATGGGGTTGTTCATGACATACATTCGAAGCATGTCCTCGACAATTTGGTTTACTCTCTCTGTTTTCCCATCTATTTGCGGGTGATATGCAATGCTAAAGTTCAACTGCATCTCCAATATGGAGAATAAATATCTCCAAAATATGCCTTTAAAATTAACATCTCGATCCAAGATAATTGCTTTGGGTATCCCATGCAATCTAAACATCTCTTTCAAGAAGATATCGACAATGTTCACGCCTTGTAGGTTGACTTCACAGGAATGAAGTGTGTTTCTTTCGACAACTTTTCGATGACTACAAAAATAGAATCATTTTGATTCTTACTTTTTGGTAAATAGGTGATTAAATACATACTAATGACCTCCCACTTCCATTCTAGAATGGGCAACAGCTGCAACAATCCCATAGTATGTTGATTCTCAACTTTGACTAGCTGGCATTTTCGACATTTTGCAATAAATATTGCAATGTTGGCCTTTAACTTAGGCCATAAAAAGTGTCGCTTGACAGCGGATATCATCTTTTGATATCCTGGGTTCCCCATGTAGGGTGCCCGATGAAATTCTGTGAGGATGCTGGGCCAAAGGTCCCCTCCTTCTGCAACATACAGTGACCCTTGGACCATAGCATTCTAGATTCATCTATCTTGTATTCTTTTTGTTGTTGAAACAACCTATCCTCATGGAATTTCTTGAGGATTTCTACATAGAAGGGGCCAACTTCGTTGGCCACTCTAATCCTCTCGTGCAAATATGCATCGGTTTGACTCAAGGTAACCTCATAAATCATATGATTTCATCGACTCAAAGCATTGTCAACCTTATTCTCTTTTCCCTTAATGTGCTTTAGCTCGAAATAGTACTCGTTGAGGAAATCCAACCATCTAGCTTTCATCACATTCAGATCTGATTGATCAAATAAATATTTCAGACTCATATTGTCTATCTTCATAAGGAACTTCCTTCCCATGAGGTAGTGCCTCCACATCCTTAGAGAATGGATGATGGTAGCTAACTCAAGATCATGCATAGGGTAATTTTTTGCATTCTCTTTTAACTTTCGCGATTCATAACAGATCGCATGGTCGTTCTACAAAAGGACTCCTCCAAGTCCTTCCTTGCTTGCATCCTTGCAAACAACAAAATCCCCATGGGGATCTGCAATTCATAACAACTGTGCGGTCATCAAAAGCTGCTTAATATTTTGAAAACTTTCTTTGCACTTAGCAGTCCATAAGAACTTACTTGCTTTGTTCTGCAAAGTGGTCATGGGGCAAGCGATTCTCAAGAAGTTCTCAACGAAATTTTGATAATATCCAGCTAATCCCAAAAAGGACCTAATGTCAGTGACACAAGTAGGGGTAGGCCAATCCTTTATGGATTTAATCTTTTCTGGGTCTACAACTTTCTCTATCTCGGAGATAATGTGACCTAGATACTGTATTTGTGGTTTGTAAAAATCACATTTACCATAAACTTAGTGTAAAGCTGGTGTTCTCTCAACACTTTTAGTACTATGCGAAGGTGTTCTTCGTGTTCTTCTTTATTCTTTGAATAAACCAATATGTCATGTATAAATACTAAGATGAACTTATCCAGATACCTATTGAATATGTTGTTCATCATACACATAAAATTCACAGGTGCATTGGTCAACCATAACGGCATCACTACAAACTCGTAGTGCCCGTACCTTGTATGAAAGGAAGTTTTGTGAATATCCTTATCACGAATCCATACCTGATGGTACTCAGATCGCATGTCAATCTTTGAAAATATTCTAGCTCCTCCCACCTGATCGAACAAGTCATAGATCCTAGGGAGTGGGTAACGGTTCTTGATAGTCATTTTTTTCAACTGACAGTAATCGATGCACATCCGCATCATATCTTTCTTCTTATTGACGAACAGCATCAGTGCTCCCCAGGGAGACACACTGGGTCAGATATACCCTTTCTTTATAAACTCCTACAACTACAATTTAAGTGCCACCAACTCAGGTGCACTCATGTGGTAAGGGGATTTGGAGGACAAAACTGATCCTGGGGTCAGTTCGATGGAAAAGCCTAGGTCTTGTTTCGGAGGTAATATGGGGATTTCCTTAGGAAACATATCTTTGAATTCTTTAAGTATGGGAAATTATTCTATGTGTTGTTCCCTATCTGAATCTATGTCTCATATGTTTACTGCAAACAACTTGCATCCTTTCCTAACACATTTATTCGCTAGTAAGGCAAATATTTGTCTTACTGAAACTTTCTTTGGAATGCCCTAAACCTTCACTTGGTTCCCTAATCTATCAGTACAAAAGATAGACTTATCCAAACAATCGAGCATGACATGGTGTTGTTCTAGCTAGTCCATGCCGATAAGTACATCGTACAATCCTAAAGGTAGGATGTTCAGGTTTAATTTCGCAAGAAAACCATTCAGGTTTACCTCACATTCTTTAACAATTTTTGAAACCTTTCATTTTGCACCTGTGTCTAACTGAACCAGCCAAGGTTTATCAAGTTTTACTTTGCTTAGTTTGCATTCATCAACAATTTTAGGAGAAACAGAGCTCCGGCAACCACCAGTATCAATAAGTATTGAAATAGAAGCGTTTAAGATCTTACCTTCTATCTCAACCATTGTAGCTTGATGATCTTACTGTCGGCCATCTAATGCTACATAGATACAGGGTTTTCCATCTATGTCCTCAACAATTGGTTCTTCTTGTAAGTTGTGCAATATCCCACCGATCTTGTTCTTACAATCTCAGGAATAATGAGGCCCGTTGAATTTCCAACACTTGATCTATAGCGGGGTAGAATTGGCTCCACTTGCTATTGGTTTGCCAACATTAGCAGCTGATACATAAGGCTTCGTGCCAGATCTATTCAAGTTCTTGTTCACTTGAAAGCTATTATTCTTCTTTCTGTATGGCTGTGGGTTGGACCCAGGTTTGCAGTTATCAGAGAAGTCCCTATACTTGTCTCAGTTTCAGTTCATGTTCTCCTTCCTCAGTTTTCCATGCTCATAACAGAGCCTAGCTTTGTGTAGCATGGTATCCAAAGTCTTAGGCATGTCAAATTCAATCATGTCCCGAAAACTAGGAGGAAGGCATCCTAGGAACTGCTGAATCATTTCCTTTTCTTCTTTGAAGTATGGTACATAATGCAACAGATCTAGAAATATGTTAATAAATGCATCCATAGTCATGGACCCTATGCGTAGTTCATGAAAATATTTCACTTTTCTATCAAAAAATCGTTTTGACATATATTTCTCTTGAAATATTTTTTGAAAGGTATCCCAACGTATTTCTCTTAGTTCATCTTTCTTGGTGTGTTTTAAATCTCTCCACAATCTTGCTGCCTTGCAATTCAAGTTGTAGATGGAAAGACGAGCCTTCATCTCACTTGAATTGTTATGAACCTGGAAATACTTACTCATACCCAACAACCACTCTTCAGCCTTTTCCCGAGTGTTTACTTCACCTTCATAGGCCGAAGCTTTTATTTTTCGAAACTCCCCCTGAAGACTGTCATTAATTCTTTGTTTCTTTCTTCGGGGAGAAATAGAGTCATCATTAGAAGGACTGTGATGATCTCCTTTCGGTGCTTCAGGGGTGCATTCCTCTTTTTCTTTTTCTCTTGGGCTGCTGGCCCATTTATGGTAAGGTTCTCTTTTGGAACTATTTGTGGACTAGGTAGGTTTACCCTGCGGGTTGCCTCCAATCATATTTCTTAGTAATGCTTCATTTATAGCGTGTTGTTCTTTTCTTTCATTCAAACTATCTTCTTCGAAACTTTTCAATTCTACTTGAAGACTATGTATAGTATTCAAAATATCAGTATTCAACTCCACCACCAGTTCTCCTCCTGGAGTGGGGTTGTCCATTGTTGGAATATATTATATTCCTTGGAAGGTAATAAAGAGTAATAAAAGAGTAATACATTTATCCCATAGTTATATGGTGGTGTATTTACTTGTGTAGATTATTTGTCCATGGTATTGTATTAAGAGATGTTATTTTGGAGAATTATATTATCCCACATGCAATATGTTAGAGTAATTGCTCCTCATATCTTAGTATATAATAGGGTTAAGTGAGTCTCTACATATCATGTATTCTTGATGTAGTAGTGGTACTATTGTGACACTGTTGTACATCATCTATATTCTCTGGGGTATTTGTGCTTTGCTCTCTTGTAAGATTGGAGAAGACATTCTGGAGATAATAGAAGACTATCTTCCCATGGAAGTAGCCCATTAGGGTTGAACATGTATATCGGTGTTCTCTTGTCCTTTTCTTTTCTTGTTCTGATATTTTATGATATGTTGTTGGTTGCTTAGATAGGTTAACTAGTTTATCTTGACTCTACTATTCTAATAGGGGGAGCAGTAATGACTCCTTCCTTCCTAGGTGTTAGTGTGGGACATTCTCCCGACCATTATTAAGGGGGAGTGTTGGAATATATTATATTCCTTGGAAGGTAATAATGTCTTTGTATTATGACAAAAGTTATCTACAATCTTATGTAAAAGAGTAATACATTTAACCCATAGTTATATTGTGGTGTATTTACTTGTGTAGAGTATTTGTGCATGGTATTATATTAAGAGATGTTATTTTGGAGAATTATATTATCCCACCTGCACTATGTGAGAGTAATTCCTCCTAATATCTTAGTATATAATAGGGTGAATTGAATCTCTACATATCATGTATTCTTGATGTAGCAATGGTACTATTATGACACTATTGTACATCATCTATACCTTTTGGGGCATTTGTGATTTCCTCTCTTGTAACGTTGGAAAAGGCATTCTGGAGATAATAGAAGACTACCTTCCCATGGATGCAACCTGTTAGTGCTAGAAATTGTTCTCAGACTAGAAAAGAACAAGCCAACATAATCTCATAAAATAAAATCAAGTAAAATAGGTATTTTAGGGTTTTGGTTGTGCAGTTTGTAAACAAGAGGGTAAAAACTTCACAAAGCTAAATAAAACACTAAATCATGCATAATTGAAGGACTGAGATGCATAACATATAAAACATAAACTAGATACAATAATCACAGCACTGAATCCCATCCACAGTTAACAAGCATTTCATGAATAATAACCTCAAAAAAGAAATGAATATATCAACTGATTGATTAAAAAAATCAGAAATGAAACCAACAAATAGGCTAAATAGGGCTTATAGTTGCATATATTTCATATTCAGTCATTCAAAAATACATAAGAGTTTTTTGACACTTAACTTCATAAACCACAGCTTGATAGCCTCCCCCTGTAACAAAATTCGAACCCCCAGTCTTTTCCCAACCTTACTTTTATCTTGGTTTCTTAAAGACAGTTTCATAACTGAAAAAACTACTTTTAGGTCATAATATCGAATTGTTCAATAAGACTATAGTCATACAAAATAAAATAACTTTTTCAAAAACTAACTAATAACCACTATTCTTAAATCACTTTACAAGTCCTTAGAATCCTTTGCCAAAAGAGCTACCCCTTCTAAAGCTTGAGTCTTCCTTCTTACTTTCTAGTGATCTACTTCCAAGTCTTCATCTCTTTTTTACAACTCCTGATTCTGCTGTGTTAGCTCTTGAATGGTTTGTTTTAGTTCTATAAATAGACTTTGTGTCTGTCTTTTTATTTTCAAAGCCTCCTTAGAAACTGTAATTAATTCCTGATAGTGGCTATTTACCTATTCTAAATCTTCTCTCAATATTCTCTTGGCAGTCACTAATCCCTCATTTGTCTCATGCAGGTACTCAATCTGATATTTGTACTGTTTGATATTCCTCTGTAAATTTTCATTTTCAGAATCAATGCACTTCCCTTTTGATACTGGATGCATTTATTCTGGCATCTAAGGGATTTTCAACTTCTTAAAAATCTCTTCATCTTCTTCCAGCTGCTCTGTCATGGCCATAGGCACTCCTGAATATTCTTTGACTTCAATACTGCATTGAGCTGATTTCTCAGCAACCCTTCCTTTCTCTACACAAAAGCTTGATATAACTGCTTGTTGTTTCTTTAAATCATTTTGATGCTAGTCTAAAATTACCTTCTTTCGAACTTCCTCAAATATCTCTGAAATTTTGGTTTCAGTGAAAGCTGATTTATTTTCTGAAACCATTTGCTTCTTACCCTTCAAATCCTTTTCATTTTAATCTTCATTGTCTTCTAACACTTTCTGAGATGAAGAGTCTTCAATTACCATAATTTTCTTTTTAGCTAGTTTAGGTTTTAACAGTTTCTTCATATTCAATCTGGGTTTGTTCTTAGGTCTAGTCTTGGGCCTCCAACCTGTTCCAATTTCCCCTAACATGCTTAAAATTTTTCCTTGATGTTTGATAGAAGCTAGATGGACAACTTTTCTTTTTATCCCTTGTGACATTACCTCCTCTTCAGACTGCACTGTAATAGGAACTTGTTCCTGATCTTTCACATTTTCCTTTACTCCTTGGTTTAGTTCTTCATGAAAAGTATCTTCTACGGTCTATACTTCTTTCACTTCTGCCTTTGAAATTTCATTTTCCTCAATATTGGTCTGTTATTCAACTTCAACATTTTCATGTCCTTGAGTCATAGATTTTTCTGGTACATTATCCTCTTAAATCTCAACTATGACTCTCTTTTTCAGCTTCTTGACCAAATAATGACCTTTATTCAACTGTCTTTTCTAAGCTTGATCTTCCTTCTCTATTTGAAATCCTGACCAAAATAGAAAATAATACCATGTTTTCTCCTTCTTTTGAAGCACGGTACTTATGACTAGCTTTATAGGCCCATCATGAAACACAGACTGTTTAGTGTGGTCTTGATGCTCCTTCACCCTGCTAGAAATCTTTTGTAAAATTTTAAAGAAAAAGAACAGAATATTCATTTTTGCTTCATGGCTAAGATGCTGCAAAAACTTGAAATGATACTTAAAAGCAAATCCAAATCTTCCTTCACAAGTGATATAACTTTGTAGAATTTTTATTGGCTCTATCCATTCTGGTTTAAATTTCTGGATATGTACTCCTTTACCCCAGTCTGCTACCACATCTGGAAATAAGTATTTCTATGCATCAAAGGTAAAATGTACTTTTTTAAACCAGTATTCATCTTCATCTGGAATCCTTGTAGCTTTTTCTATCAATTCTCTAGTCAACTCAAACTTCAAGGTGTCAAAAGTAACAATATCTTTATCCAAACACTGAGCAAACTTATAAGAGACCTATGTGTGATACCCATCAATTTTCTCAAAAAATCTTAACCATCCTACCTCTAAAAACAATCTTCCACGGTCTGGGACAATCTCGACCCAAGACATGTCTGAAGGTTCAACTCTATTTCTTTTACCACTTATTTTCACTTTAAATGACTGTCAAATTGCTTCTTTCAGTAAAGAATTCTAACTCTATTCAGATCTTGGCAAATTTGACAGACAATGATATGTTGGGAAACTAAACCTCTGGACTGGATTTTATCACTTAAACTGATAAATAAGTTTAATTATATTGACATAAAATTCGACATTTAGTATCAATTGGGTTTACATACTAACAATCTTCATTAGATTCAATAATTAATCTTCTATCAGTATAAACCCAAATACATGGACTATGATAGCCATTTGCCTCCTACATGTCAGAGTAGTGAATCTAGCTGCTAGAATTGCGTTTTCTTATCTGCTAGGTGTCCAATTCGATTCCTTAATCCTCCTCTAACCGCCCTGATAGTTCCAAACAGTCATCCTTCAAAGCCCTAAATAACCAACCTGCTTCAAAACTTGATTACAAACTGCCAAAACTTCGCCACGAACTTGTATGCTCTTCATGCGCTTCAGGAAATGTGTAATTCAAGGCAATTTTTCCTCAATCATGGATAATTATCATTATTCCACTACTCTGTATCATAACTTCCAGACCACTGCAACTTACACTAATGATGGCTTGCTTGAACTGTTAACACTTGTCATAATGATCACTCTGGTCGAGAACACGTATCAAATCCATTAACAAGTATGAATGACCTCTCCTATGCACAAATTTCCAAAAATTTGAACCAAAAATCATGATTTTTGAATAGCGTGATTTTCTTGTAGCACGCATGTGTAATGTTTTCAGGCTTGCGCTACAAGAAACCCTATTTCAATAATTTTCAAAATACAACTCATAACAAAGGGTTAACTTTGGTTAAATGACTTAGATCAATATTTTATGATATTTTTTAGGACCTTTAATTCATATAAACATCCTACAAGCCCCTGAAGTATGAATTTTGCTAAATAAAACCAAAATTGGAAAAATAAAACTATGAAATCACTTAAATACAAACATAAAAATTAAAGAAAAAGATTTATACTAACCTGAAATCCAAACTTAAAAATGAACAAAACCAAGTTTCAAAAAACAAGCAAATGCTTTAAAATGAGAAGCAAAAACATGCTATAACATCTGGCTCCTGCTGCGGGATGAAGTCCTCCTTGTGAGGCTTCAAGAACCTGTAGATCAGTTCCTTCTGTGCTGTAACTGCAACTGCCTGCTAATCTACAAAAAATCCATTGGTTCATGGAGTCTTTATTCTATTATTCACACCGGTATATACAATGAAAGTCCAATATCTACCTCAAAAAATGTAAACAAGTTTGAGGAAACATCCATTAACTAGATTAGACAATTCCTCACCATCCAAAATCTGTAACACAAAAGTATTATTCTCCAGAACCTTTGATACTATGAAAGGGCCAAACCATAGATTATCAAACTTTCCATGGTTTCCTTTGTACTCATTTCTAGCATCCCATCTCAAAACCATATCTCCATCTGAAAAAGTGTTCTCCTTGATATTTCTATCAAACCTTTCTTTGATCTTTGTCTTGTACAGCTAAGATTTTTCCTCTACTATTTCACATTTATGCTGTAACTCTATCAGTGCATAAATTGTTCTTTGAATATCACTGGGTTTTTCTTGACAATATTGAAAAAATTTCATCACCGAAATACCAAGTTGGACAAAAAACACTACATCAGTACCATATACCAATTGGAAAGGAGAAGTTCCAATTTCCTTTTTAATTGTTATTATGTCTGCCCACAATGCATATTTTAACATTGAATCCCATGATCATTTATTCTGCTTCAATAACTTCCTGATACTCTGAATAATACTCTTACGAGTTGACTCAGCTAACCCATTTCCCTGAGGATAATAAGGTGTTGAGTGTTTCAAAATAATCCCATTCTTTTCATAGAATGCCACCATAGATTTAGATTTAAAAGCTTGAGCATTATCAGTCAATAACTTCTTTGGACATCCAAATCTGCTAAGAATGTTTTCCTTAATAAAATTTATGATTACCTTGTCTATTGCATTTGTTGTGGGAATAGATTCTACCCATTTAGTAAAGAAATCTGTAGTAGTCAAAATCCATTTATGCTTCCCTGAAGAGGAAGGATTTATCTCTCCTATGAAGTCCAAACCCCACTACTAAAAAGGGGCATTTACTGCAATTGACTTTAATGGCAATGACAGCAACTTTTGCTTACCAGCAAACTTCTGACAGGGGATACATGCTCTTACCTGCTAATATACATCAGAGAATAAAGAAGGCCAATAGTATCTAGCTCTCAGAATTTTATAAGTTGTTTCCTTCTAATACTTATGTCCCCCACAAGCACCTTCATGTGGTTCAGATATTACTTCTTCAATTTCTGGCTTATCCAAACATCTAAGCAAAATACCCCTTGGATATTTCCAAAACAGCTGTTGTTCTATCAAACAATATTTAGTAGTTTTCAACTTCAAAGACCTAGCATCTTTCTTGTCTAGATATTCTGGACATTGTAAATACAAGAGAAAGTGTACAATATCTGCATACCATGTGGATTCTACATAGTGGTGCTCTGCTTGCAATTCTTCTTGTGTTGGTTGTTCTACCATGAGATGCAGACCTAAAGCTTGGTAATTTGAATCAGCTAACAATTTAGCCAAACCTTGCCCCTTTACTAGATTTGTAGGCCTAATGTCCACATCATATTCCATTATTTTTGCAATCCATTTCCCTCTTTTTCCCTCACTGTCAGGTTGGGTCAAAACATCCTTAATGGCAGCATTAGGAACATAAGCAATGACTTTGGAATGTAAAACATAAATTCTGAAAAACTTTAATGCATTTACCAATGAGTAAGATTGCTTCTCTAAAGTGTTGTACTTGAGCTCTGAGTCTCTGAGGGTCTTGCTAAAAAATGCAATTGGTTGTTCAAGTCCATCCTTATTCTTTTGTAATAAAACAACAGCTAAAGTATCCTCTGATGCAAAAGAAAAAGTCAAAAATTCCTTTGTAAAATCAGGACTTACTAGTACTGGTGCTTCCATAAGAGCTATCTTAATATATTCAAATGAATTTTTAGCTTCTGCAGTCCACTTAACTTCCTGATCCTTCTTCAACATGGCTGTAATTTGTTTAATGGTTTCAGCAAAATTCAGTATGAACCAACGCAAAAAAATTATTTTTCCAATAAAAGATTGCACATCATTCTTGATCCTTGGTAAACTAATTTTTAGAATTTCTTTCATGCTTTCTGGATCTAACCTTATGCAATTAGCTGAAACTAAATGACCCAAAACTTACCTTCTTGTATAGCAAAATGTGACTTTTTGGGATTGAGAGACAAACCATATTTTCTGCATTTTAGGAAAGTTTGTTTTAAGTGCTTTAGGTGTTCATCATTAGATTGTGAGAAGACTATAATATCATCTAAATAGATTACTACAAACTTATCCCTGTCTCCCAGTAAATCTATGTCCATAGCTCTTTAAAAGGTAGCTTTAGTATTCATTAATCCAAAAGGCATTTTGTCATACATGAAAGTACCCCAAGGAGTAGTAAAAGCTGTCTTTTCTTTATCATCAGGGTGCATTGCAATCTAGTTATACCCTGAAAAACCATCTATCATTGAAATTCTCTGTGCACCAACTACCTTCTGCAATATTTGTTCAATCTTTGGAAGAGGGTAATTATCCTTCAATGAAGACCTATTCATATTTCGAAAATCAACACACAATCTGATTTGACCATTCTTTTTTCTAACATGTACTATATTGGCTACCCATTAAGAGTATCGGAGGGGAACAATAATCTTAGCATTTAACAATTTTTTAACCCCATCTCTATAATGGGAAACAAAGCTGGATTGATTCTCTTTAATTTTTGTCTAAAAGGTTTAACATTTGGTTTCAAAGGCACTTTATGATGTATAATACTAGTATCATATGTCTTCAATCCTTGTATGACCAAGCAAAAACATCAGCATACTCTTTTAATAACTTCATGTACCTATTTCTCTGTTCTGTTGTGAGTTCCTTTGAGATCTTCACCATTCTGGGATGCTCCTTGGTGCCAATATTACAATCCATTACATTTTCTTTTGAAGATTGCATAACTGGTTTTAAAGGGGTATCATCCTTCGAAAAAATCCTCTCCAAAGGCACCAAACTAGTAGGAATGAAATTACCTTTCAGCTCAATGATCTTGTGACCTGCAATCTCATTTTCTGCAACACCTTCAAAATACTCAATTTCATCATCCTGTTCTTGATTAATTAAGGAATTAGAAAACTCACTTGTCAGCTCTAAAAACCTTTTTATCTCAAAATCATATTCAAAAACTCTCCATTGCTTTACATTATCAGGCATAGAAGGCCTGTACCTAACCTCAATAGGATACTTCAGCTGTGTTGTTTTAGGAATCCCGAAATGTGTGGCTGCTAGGGAAAGAGAATCATCAGTTTGGTTATGGTCCCTAGGAATATAAGTGATATTAAAAGCCACAAAGAAATTGTCTATCATATCCCATACTTCATTCCTATACACTTTCAGCAGATCTTATTTTACTTGATAGTTATTCTTTACTTGCTGAACAACCAACTTGGAGTCGCCATACACAGAGATTTGCTGAATACCTAGATATTTTGAAGCTTTCAAAGATAACAATAGAGCCTCATACTCTGTTGTATTATTAGTGGTAATAAATTACAACTTATACATTAATATTACCGCTTCACAACTAGGAGATATCAGAACAACTCCTACTCTAGCGCCTTCTTTAGATGATGATCCATCAAAATACATATGCCAAAGTTCATCCTCCTGTTCCCTAGTGCATGTGACTGATTTTTCTTTTTCAACCTGTAATAAACCATCAGCATCATTATCATCACTGAAGTGAAACATACAAGTACCCAAATCCTTTTCAACAGCATACAATGGATGATTTGTAGGATTCTTGTCATCAGTCACAATATAAGCAAATTGTAACTCTCTATACAACCTTTTTTTTTCACCTTCAAAGATAGGAATGGTTGCATATGTTAAGTCCATCTGTAGAGTTCCACCTACCCTCTTGGCCCAAGATATAGAGAGGAGTATTCCAAACTTAGGTGTAATGTCTGCCACTACTACATTCATAATCACACTCTTCATTGGTAGCTAAGCTAAACTAACTACCATATACTTTATCACTCCTAAACATTTTAGAGCTCGAGAATCGAAAGCATACAAGTCATGATAAGGTTTTGTTATGCTCAACCCTAAGGCCTACATGATTACTTTGGGCATGAGATTATGAGATGCTCCTGAATCCAAAAGGCAATTATGTATCATATGCTCATGAATGGTTAATGTAATGTAAAAAGGAGGAGATGCACTTGCATCATTTTCAGTTGTTTCTGCCAAAGCTGATCCAACAAATATTTTAGGATTCTCCTCTTGTAAATTTACTGCGTCAGAGGGTACTTGACTGTTTTCTGAACCAATCATTTTCAAGACTTAATTTTTATAAGAAGGATTCTTTATCAACTCAGTGAAAGACATAGGGATATTAATTTTGCACAATTCATTTTCAAGATTAAAATTATGCATACCTTTCTTCACCTCTTCAACTTCAATAATTTTCTTTTGTTTATCTTAATTCAGTTTTTTTTTCTAATACTAGATCAGACTACTATTTAGGAGGCAGAATTACCTTCTTTCTAGGATTTTGAATCACATGTTTTGGTCATGGTCTTAAATTTAGGGTTTTATTTCGATCAATCTGATATATATCAGCAGTCGCAGCAGTCACTTCAAGATTTAAATCATTTTCTTTTTGGAATACATCTGCATCATAATATTTTGAGTTTAAAAAATCATCCTTAGTCACAAAACCTTCAGTCAACTATTCTCCAAAATAATTCATATCTTGATCTGGATCCTCAAAGAACTCTTCTTCTTCTATTTCTCCTTCATCAGTTACATTATTTTGAAGTGGAGGTGGCATCTTTTGATCCTCAGCTTCTCTCCTTTCTCATTGTATATCATTGTTTCTTCTCTCTCTGGGAATGAAACGAGGTGCAAACTGTCTTTTGAATTGATTTGGATTATTAGGGTTTCTGTCTCCCTCTTGAACAGGTTTATTTGAATTTTTCTCTAATTCCAATTTTTTTAGTTTTGAATTTTTCTATCTCCCTCTTGAACAGATTTTCAGTAGCTTTTCCATCTCATCAATTTTTTTCTTCTGTAGAGTGGGATGTTGAAACCACTGGAGCTACCTCTTTCTTACCCTTTCTGTGATACACTTGTTGAGCTGAGTTTCTCTTCAGTCTATTAGAAGCAATTATATTAGACTCCACTTCTAATGCTGAATCCTGCATGTTAATTAAAGTAACATGTCTTCTTTCTCTCAAGAGTAGGGAAAATTCATAATCAAAAGCATTAGCATAAGTGAGTTTTGCAGAAGTTTCAGAAGGTTTAATCTCTATAGGAATTCTGCCATACATTTTATTGAACCTCTTTGAAAAATCATCTATAGTTTCATCTTTCTTTCTTCTTAAAGCTCTAAACTCTATAATGTAATATGTGTGATCATTAGTATCACCCCATTGTCTCATGAAAATATTCCAAAGCTCTTCCATTATAGTAATAGAATTTGCCGGTAACTCTCTGAACCATCTTCTGACCTCTCCATCTAGACTTTGTACGAACATCCTCATCCACAGATCCTTTGCCTCTATATTCTGATTATCAGCATAGCTAAGTAATGCATCCCAATGATCTTCAGTTGTAGTCTCACCTTGTCCATTAAACCTAGGTAATTATTTTTGATAATATCCACCACGGAGAGCATTTAAAGGTTGAGGAAAAAATAAAGGTGCATACCTAGTTTCCACCATTCAATCCATCATGTCTAATGGTTTATTTTGGGCTGCCATATTTAAGTTGACTATTTTAGATGAAGGAAAGATTTGACTAGGACTTGGCTGAAAGGGAGTCTTACCAACTTTGAGGTGAAATAAAGGGATTTTTCCAGGAGATAAAGTCTTTACTTTCTTGAAAGATTGAGGATCAGTAAAAATATAAAAATTACTAAGAGGAATTGTAGGTTTCAACCAGGATGAATGTTGTTCCTCCTCCTTTAAAATAGAAAAAAGGTGATAATAAGTCTAGTCTATCGGCGTTACATAAGTCTGGAGATGACTAAGACATTTTAGTTTCCCTATCTATTTTCAGAATCTTCTTTGGGTCTGAGACACCCAGTTGTAAAGGTGAACTAGGTCTACTTCTTGTTCCAACTCCTTTAGTAGCCACTGTGAAATATTTGGTGAAAAGTAGTATTTTAAAATTTGTTGGTTTAAGTCCACCTCTTAAAACCAGTTAAATGATGAGTAACCCAGGGAAAGTAGGCTTTCCGCTTCATCGCCGAAAATGGTGCCAAAGATGTTAGTGCCAGAAATTATTCTCAGACTATGAAAGAACAATCCAACACAATATCATAAAATAAAATCAAGTAAAATAGGTTTTTTAGGGTTTTGGTTGTGCAGTTTGTAAACAACAGGGTAAAAACTTCACAAAGCTAAAGAAAACACTGAATCATGCATAATTGAAGGACTAAAATGCATAACATATAAAATAGAAACCAGATACAATAATCACAACACTGAATCCCATCCACAGTTAACAAGCATTTCATGAATAATAACCTCAAACAAGAAATGAATATATCAACTCAATGATTAAACAAATCAGAAATGAAACCAGCAAATAGGCTAAATAGGGCTTATAGTTGCATATATTTCATAATTAGTCATTCAAAAATACATGAGTTTTTTTACACTTAGCTTCATAAACCACAGCTTGATAGCCTCCCCTTGTAACAAAATTTGAACCCCCAGTATTTTCCCAACCTTACTTTTATCTTGGTTTCTCAAAGACAGTTACATAACTGAAAAACTACTTTTAGGTCATACTACGGAATTGTTCAATAAGACTATAGTCATACAAAATAAATAACTTTTTCAAAAACTAACTAATAAGCACTATTCTTAAAGCACTTTACAAGTCCTTAGCAGCCTCTGCTAAAAGAGCTATCCCTTCTAAAGCTTGAGTCTTCCTTCTTGCTTTCTGGTGATCTACTTTGAAGTCTTCAACTCTTTTTGAAAGCTCCTGATTCTGGTGTGTTAGCTCTTGAATGGTCTGTTTCATTTCTGTAAACAGACTTTGTGTCTGTATTTTTATTTTCAAAGCCTCCTTAGAAACTATAATTAATTCCTAATAGTGGCTATTTACCTTTTCTAAATATTCTCTCAATATTTTGTTGGAAGTCACTAATCCCTCATTTGTCTCATGCAGGTACTCGATCTAATATTTGTACTATTTGATACTCCTCTACAAATTTTCATTTTCAGAATCAATGCACTTCCCTTCTGATACTGGATCCATTTCTTTTGGAATCCAAGGGATTTTAAACTTCTTAAAATTATCTTCATCTTCTTCCAGCTGCTCTGTCATGGCCATAAGGAATTCTGAATATTCTTTGACTTCAATACTGCATTGATTTAATTGCTCAACAACCCTTCCTTTCTCTGCACAAAATCTTGATATAACTGAATGTTGTTTCTTTAAATCATTTTGATGTTGGTCTAAAATTACCTTCTTTCAAACCTCCTCAAATATCTTTGAAATTTTGGTTTCAGTGAAAGCTAATTTATTTTTTGAAACCATTTGCTTCTTACCCTTCATGTCCTTTTCATTTTGATCTTCATTGTCTTCTATCTCTTCCTATGATGAAGAGTCTTCAATTACTGTAATTTTCTTTCTATCTAGTTTAGGGTTTAACAGTTTCATCATATTCAATCTAAGTTTGTTCTTAGGTCTAGTCTTGGGCCTCCAACCCGTTCCAATTTCCCCTATTAACATGCTTAAAATTTTTCCTTGATGTTTGATAGAAGCTAGCTGGACAACTTCTTTTTTAACCCTCATGGCTTTACCTCCTCTTCAGACTGTTTCTGTACATCCTGTTCGGTATGAACCCTAGCTTCATCAGACAATGACTTTTCCTCATCTTCAGACTGCACTATAATAGGAACTTGTTCCTGTTATTTCACATTTCCTTTACTCCTTGGTTTAGTTCTTCATGAAAAGTATCTTATATAGGATCTACTTCTTTCACTTCTGCCTTTGAAATTTCATTTTCATCAATATTGGTCTCTTGTTCAACTTCAACATTTTCATGTCCTTGAGTCACAGATTTTTCTAGTACATTATCCTCTTCAATCTTAATTGTGACTCTCTTTTTCAGCTTCTTGACCAAATTATGACCTTTATTCAACTGTCTTTTTTGATCTTGATCTTCCTTCTCTGTTTGAAATCCAGACCAAAATAGAAAATAATCCCATGTTTTCTCCTTTTTTGAAGCACAGTACTTATGACTAGCTTTATAAGCCCATGATGAAACACAGATTGTTTAGTGTGCTCTTGATGCTCCTTCACCCTGCTAGACATCTTTTGTAAACTTTTAAAGAAAAAGAATGGAAGATTCATCTTTGCTTCATGGCTAAGATGCTGCAAAAACCTGAAATGATACTTAAAAACAAATGCAATTCCTCCTTCACAAGTGATATAACTTTGCAGAATTTGTATGGGCTCTATCCATTCTGGTTTAAATTTCTAGATATCTACTCCTTTACCCCAGTCTACTACCACATATGGAAGTAAGTATTTCTGTGCATCAAAGGTAAAAGGTACTTTTTTAAACCAGTATTCGCCTTCATTTGGGATCCTTGTAGCTTCTGCTATCAATTCTCTGGTCAAATAAAACTTCAAGGTGTCAAAATTAACAATATCTTTATCCAAACACTAAGCAAACTTATAAGAGACCTCTATGTGATACCCATCAATTTTATCAAAAAAGCTTAACCATCCTGCCTCTAAAAACAATCTTCCACAGTGTGGGAAAGTATGAACCCAAGACATGTTTGAAGGTTCAGCTCTATTTATTCTACCACTTCTTTTCACTTTAAATGACTGTCAAATTGCTTCTTTTAGTAAAGAATTCTAACTATGTTCAGATCTTGGCAAATTTGACAAACAATGATATGTTGGGAAACTAAACCTCTGGACTTGATTTTATCACTTAAACTAATAAATGTCTTAATTCTATTGACAGAAAATTCGACATTTAGTATCAATTAGGTTTACATACTAGCAATCTTCATTAAATTCCATAATTAATCTTCTATCAGTATAAACCCAAATACATGGACTATGATAGCAATTTGCCTCCTACCTGTCAGAGTAGTGAATCCAGCTGCTAGAATTGTGTTTTCTTGTCTGCTAGGTGTCCAGTTCCAATCCTTAATCTTCATATGACCGCCATGATAGTTCCAAATAGTCGCCCTTCAAAGCCCTAATTTACTGACCTGCTTCAAAACTTGATTACAGACTACCAAACCTTCGCCATGAACTTGTAGTCTCTTCATGTATTTTAGGAGATGCATAATTCAATCCGAATTTTCCTCAATCATGGATAATTATCATTATTCCACTACTCTGTATCATAACTTCCAGACCACCCCAACTTACCCTAATGATGGCTTGCTTAAACTGTTAACACCCTTTACAATGATCGCTCTGGCCGAGAACACATGCCAAATCCATGAACAAGTATGAATGACCTATCCTATGCACGGATTTCCAAAACTTTGAACCACAAATCATGATTTTCGAATAGCGCGATTTTCTTGTAGAGCACATGTGTAACTTTTTCAGGCTTACGATACAAGAAAACCTGTTTCAATAATTTTAAAAAATACAACTCATAACAAAGTGTTAACTTTGGTTAAATGACTTAGATCAAGACTTTATGATATTTTTTAGGACCTTTAATTCATATAAATATCCTACAAGCCCTTGAAGTATGAATTTTGCTAAATAAAACCAAAATTGGAAAAATAAAACTATGAAATCACTTAAATACAAACATAACAATTAAAGAAAAAGATTTAAACTAACCTAAAATCCAAACTTAAAAATGAACAAAACCAAGCTTCAAAAAACAAGCAAATGCTTTAAAATGAGAAGCAAAAATAGGCTATAACATAACCCATTAGGGTGAACCACGTTTATCGGTGTTCTCTTGTCCTTTTCTTTTCAGGTTCTTATCTTTTATGATATGTTGTTGGTTGCTTAGAAAGGTTAACTAGTTTAGCTTAACTCTACTATTCTAACATTGTATCAGAGCAGGTTGCTATGATATAGTACATTCTATTGCTTTCAATCAATAACGATTATCATTTGGGCATTTTCATTTTTTTGTAGATTTTCTTTCTATCTGGTAGCCATTAGGCTTCTCTTCAGATCTAGGCATATTTCTGCATTTTTTTTTTACTCTAGCCCTAACTTGTTGTGTAATATTTTTGCAGAATTTTTTCAAGGGTTTCTTGATATTTTTCTGTAGATCTACATGATAAGAGGGCTCTCCCCAAGGAGATATTTCTTCCGATTATAAAAATTATAGTTGTAAAAAAGGGTCATAACTTGGTCAGTTTTTACCAGAATTTTTATTATAACCAGTTTTTGGAATTAGAAATGCCATTCTGGATCCAAGCACGCAACCAGAACAAAAAACTTGGTATTTATGGGCTTCCTTTCGGTAATAAAAACGACAGTTATACAAAAGGGCCATAACTTGGTCATTTTTTACTGGTTTTGTTATTATAACCTGTTTTCAGAATTGGAACAGCCATTATGGATCCACCAGCGTGGCTAGAACAGAAAACTGGGCAATTTTGGGCTTCCTTTCGGTAATAAAAACGACATTTATAAAAAAGGGTTGTAACTTGGTCATTTCTTACCGAATTTTTTATTATAACCTTTTTTTGGAATTGGAAAATTCATTCTGGATCCACCTACGTGACCAAAAACGAAAGACTGGGCTTTTCTCGGCACTTTCTTTCAAAGGGTTGTAAGTAAATGTTTCTCTTTCCTTTATTGTTTTTTGTAGATTCAGATTAGTACAGTAAAGTATTTAAAATTTCTGTTATTCATTTTTTGCATTTAGGTTTTGCTTCTAATCATATGTACTAAGATATTATTTCTTGTTCTTGCTATATATTTGTCTCACATTTCTATATGGAAATATTGGCATCTTTTAAGGAGATGGATCTCTAGTTTTTTGTCATGATGATAGCTATAAACCATCTAATACTTAATATTTTTTAAATATACTTAATAATTAATTTGTTCTTTTCTTTGTTTTGTTTATAAAAACAATTTTATAAAAACAATCTCATATGTGTTATCTAATGATCATTATTTACTTTATTTATATGTTATTGTTGAGCTTTGTGTAAAATCAATTTCATTCTTTTATAAATAATATCTTTATGATCATTATGTGCTCTTGCTAATTAAATTCTTAAGTAAAATCATTTTTTCAATCTATGTGATATCATATTTTTTGGCTTGTCATAAGTTATTTAATTGGGATATAGTTTCTTTTTCATGTATTGGATAGATTGTATCTAGTTCCTGTGCTATTTGTGTCTAAGATTCCAATATGGAAACATTGACATTTCCAGGGCATTTCGTCTCTTGCATATTTACATATTTTTATGAAGAAATGAACCCATGATTAAGACCATTAGTGACTTGTCATTTCATAATTTTTTATAAGTGATATCATGAGTTGATCATAGTTTGCTATATGTTGATCATACTAAACATTTCGATTTATCTATATCTCATGTCATGTTTATTTCAATCATCTTTTACTCAATATTTATATGGCTTTGAACAATCTTTAAATCTTGAACTGTTTATCATGAGCACCTTGTTCTTGTTGCAATGAGATTTCTATTCTTATGATTGCAGAGGTTATCTTGTTCCTACTTGTCTCTAACATTACTATATGGAAGCATTAACATTTTCAGGGCATTCATCTCTTGCATATTAACCTCATACTAATAAGAAATGCACCTATGCTTCAAATTAGTTTCTTGGTGACTAAATTTTTCATATATTTAAGTGAAATATTTGGCTCACTATTTATATTTTGTGGCTAACACTTAATGTGTAAAAGTAACTTCATTTTCCTTAATGAGCAAGTTAAGCTTTCATTTGATCATATTATGTTTCCATTCCTTTATATGATGTTTGATAACCTTTGTTATATTAGCATTTTCATTTCTGTATGAGCAATTTTGTTTTATGATCTTTATATGCTTTAATTTTGAAAGTTCTTGTGCAGATAAGTTCTCTGTTTAGGCTTTCACTTATTACAGAAGTAACGAAGCACCATACTCTACTGCTAAAGTCATGATGTTCATCTGTATGATATAATTTTCGATGTATAGACCATTGGAGTCTTTTTTCTTCAATGTTTGAGGTCTTTTACTGATATTTATATTGCATCTTAATTGCAAGAATGTCTACTATCGGCATGTGTATTGGCAATCTGGGATTTTTTGTACATTGTTGTGGTGTTCTTAGCCACATGTTCTGTTGTATCGGCCGTTAGAATGTATCTTTACACTGGTGTGGATGTTATATCAGAGTTCTTTAGCTATCATATATGGTTGCGATGATTCTTGTGGTGATCTGAGCATCTTGCAATTGGATTATGTCACATGTTCTCAGAATTTTATTGTTGGGTCTTTCATCATACTAAAGTGAGAAGCAGTTGTTCATCATCAAATTCCATCAGCTAAAGTGTTCTTCTTTTTCAGCTTTGGTTCTTTTGGAAGTTGTCATCAAGGGGGATTAGTAATGGCTCCTTCCTTCCTTAGTGTTAGTGTGGGCCCTTTTCCCAGGCATTATTAAGGGGGAGTGTTGGAATATATTATATTCCTTGGAAGGTAATAATGTCTTTGTATTATGTTGGAAGTTGTCTACAATCTTATGTAAAAGATTAATACATTTAACCCATAGGTATATGGTGGTGTATTTACTTGTGTAGAGTATTTGTCCATGGTATTGTATTAAGAGATGTTATTTTGGAGAATTATATTATCCCACATGCAATATGTTAGAGTAATTCCTCCTCATCTCTTAGTATATAATAGGGTCAAGTGAGTCTCTACATATCATGTATTCTTTATGTAGAAGTGCTACTATTGTGACACTGTTGTACATCATCTATATTCTTTGGGGTATTTGTGCTTTGCTCTCTTGTAAGATTGGAGATGGCATTCTGGAGATAATAGAAGACTACCTTCCCATGGATGTAACCCATTAGGATGAACCACGTATATCAGTGTTCTCTTGTCATTTTATTTTCTTGTTCTTATCTTTTATGATATGTTGTTGGTTTCGTAGATAGGTTAACAAGTTTAGATTGACTCTACTATTTTAACATTGATTCTGCCTTGCTGGATGTTATCTTCCTTAGTGTTCATAAACTGATCTATTCCTGTAAAAAAAATTGTAACTGCAAAAAAAAAAATTTAATAACAGGAAAAATTTCTGTTAGAAACCAAAATTTAATATTATACTTTATTTTCTCTGCAGTGATTGCTTGGTGCACCCATATGTCTCTTAATATTGAAACTAGGCTCTGATACCACTTGTAATGTCCCAAAAAATTGAAAATAAAAATAAAAAAATTATAGGCTAATAAAAACTACCTAAATGGAACATTATTACTCTTGTGGAATATAACGTACACTACTTGTACTGTTGTCTACTCGTAAGCTGTTCTTATGTTCTGTCATTTACTTTCAGTCATTATTGTTAGTGCATTTTACTTACGATATCATGAGTCTATTTATTAAACTATTCTTATGTTTAGACATTATTGTTGATGTGTTAATTATTTGAATAGATACCTCGTTTACTTCAGCGCATGTTTACTTGTTATTTATTAAGTTCTCACTTAACTTTGTCTATGGGAAAAAAGTGGGTGGAGTGGCGGGACTCGTTCTCCCATGATGGTCTGAGAGATAAAGTATTACTTGTTACGCAGGATTACTTGTTTCATTCGAACTAAGGCACCTCATTTATTTTCTTGTAGGTTTACCTCATGTACAAAGGCTTAGTAGAGAGCTTGATCATTTCAATCTTAAAATGTACCTACTGTTTATTATTATGCTTCCTCACTGCTTCGGATTGATGGCAAGCTAAGTCCTTTTTTGTTAATTAACTAGCCTATATATTTATTAACTATGTGACATTTAGAATTTATGCATTTACAATTCATGTCCATATTATTACTGCTATTAACATATCTCTTGTTTTTATTTTGCAGGTTATAACTTTGGCTAAGAGTAAGCTTGGGGTTAATATGGTAATGCTACCATGGCATATTGCATATGCATGGTTATTAAGTGTTTAATATTAGGGATAAATGCAATATACTAAGGCTTAATCCTAAGGTTTACACAAGACATACCATATGCTAGGAATTTTGAGTAACGCATACCATGTCTAGACTATGTAATAACAATACCTTGTAATAATATATGACCTGTGTTAAGTTTTGGGGGTGGCAAAATATAACATATGGTTGAACCCTATGATAACAGGGTTTAATATTTTGCATGGGGAATGAAATACATGAAAATCCAACAAAACTTAACTATGGAGAGTGGGTTTGGGCATTTTGATAATGGTCACCAACTGTTGCCATTAATGCTCTTCGTAATCATGGTAACCCTAAGCTTAGGGCTTGGCTCATGATGGAATTGTCATTTTTTTTTGGGGGGGGGGGGATTTGGTCTTTCTCTACATAGGGGAAAATGGAGGCAAACTCCATGGCAATGAAGGTAAGAAAACTTCAGTCAGTTTCTCAACATTTCAATGATTTGTAAGATGCCTTATTTGTTGTATTACTTCTCATTCTGGTTGTTGGATGGTTGCAGGTGCCAGGTTTAGTGCAGGGTGAGATAACTCAATGATATTTTCTGTTTGGGAAATGATACAACCTATGGTGCAAGGTAATCCTATTAGCAAGCTTCTACTTTCCACCTCTCGTTCCTTTTGGGCAGAACCATGTTTCAACTTGTTGCTTGTTTGGGGTTTCACGGCGTGGGGTTTCGAAAATTCCTTCGGGCTTGTGATGAACAAACTGGTATTTTAATTATTAAGGTGTTAAGCCATGAATCGAATCTTAATGCTATTCCTCTGTTTGTATGATTTCAAGTTTGGGTTTGTAAAAATACTTGTGCTGTTAGCAGCGAATAGAGAGAGACTTGTGACTTCTTAACACACTATGTACTCATTTATGTGAATCGTATTTTTGGTTAAGTAAATCGTTTTTATAGATTTAGCGTTTTAGCCATGGGCTGCACCATTGATTGCAATGGTGCCATATCCCTTTGGCATGGTTGTGTGCACTTGACTGCGATAATGGAGATAATATGTAGATAATAAACTCTTTTAGTTTTTATAATGGTTATTAAATGGGACTGTGTGTAAATTCTTATGCTGCGAAAGTTGTTTATTTACTTAAGTTGGATGAGGAATTTTCCTTCGTGGATGCTCTATGCACATTTCTATTTATTACTTAGCTGTGATTCTGGGCAGTGAATGAGTGAAGCCATGCCGTGTATGTCTTTGTCTTATCCTAGGGTTGTTGCACCAGATGAAATTGTTACATTTCTTACTGATTAGTTTTTGTTATTAAGTATGCGGAAAATGTGGGAATCCATGGGGAAAACCCCCGACTGTTATCTTTGTTGTAGGTTTCCTTTTGATGGACTGTGCAATTAATAGATTGTTGGTTGAGTCCATGTTGTAGCCTTATTGTAGTTTTTATTAACAACATTGTGGTGATTTATAATTGTTTCCTACATACATAATATTTATACGATGGCCATTGATTATAATAGAAATGACCTACAAGGTAAATCCCTGGGCATTACTATATATAAATACTATGGATTATTTAAAGGATTGACTCCTATGTATTACGTAATTTTATGGCTTATATTTATTTAAAAGATCAGTAGCATGGTTATACAATTTGATCTCTGTGTAAGTAATTCATAATGTGATTGTTATTACTCTTTTTGAATTGGGTCTGAATACCCACATGGATCGATGTCATGACCTCTGTTGGAATTTAGGGTTTCAATTACTATTTGTTTAATGTTATGTGTTTATGATAGATTAAATAGAACCGTGGATTCTTTTATATATAAATGTGATCAAAGATTTGATAAAGGACCACATGGATGGTCGCGATGCCTCCTCTGTTCATTTAATTATGACATTGTTGATTTAAATGAAATGTTTTAATATTAGTTTGTATTTCATGGGGCAGACCTTGGAAGGTCATTAATGGTTTATTTAATCTTTGATTTAATTATAGCATGTTATTAGTTGATTTGATTTATATTGTAGTTCTGTTACTCAATACTTATATTTAGTATTCCTGTTTATTTACTGCTGTTAATAATTAGATGGATACTATCATAGTTCTTTTATTGGTACTTTAGGTTGAAGCTAGCATTTATATATAATTAGATGACTCCTACTTCTGAACTAGTTTTGAAATAAATTTAAAGCAAGCCTCTGCTGACAAATGAAATATGTCAGCATAGTAATAAAGCCTAGAGAGCAATTATTTAGTTACTGGAAACAACCCCCTGTTTAGAGTAAACATAATCTGAGTACTGAAATAATACAGAGAACAAACTTAAAGGTACAAATCCTGGTAATATACAACATATGATAAAATTTGCATCCTAAGGTTAATATTTAAGAAATGCAAACCGTGACAAATTCTAACTAGAGAATCAAACACATAGGGTTAGGAAATACATTGAAATCATTTACCTAGCATATCCAACAATTAATCAGGAAAATAGAATAGACGGTTTAGGGATTCATACCTGAAATTGAATCTCTATTAATGGTTGAACCTGCACACTAAAATAACCAGCATTAATATGTTCCTCCCAACCATGACTCGGAACCGTTCTTGGTTTAAATCTGGACACCCCACCCCCCCCGAGATGGACTCTAACATGCAAGTAGCTTAGAGCTCCTAAGGAAGGGTTTCCTAACTGGTAATTAATCCTGAATAAATTCTCCTTTTCCTTGCAGGAAAAATTTCTGCAAGAAATCACTTGAGAGCAAAAAACAGGCAAAATAATAATTCTCCAAATATAAAAAAATCAGAACCCCAAGCCTTTCCTTGGTTTGAGTCTTTATAGACAGACTTTTCAGTCAAAGGGACAGTTAAATCAAGAAACCTTGGTTTCTTGATTTAACCATTTTCAATTACTTTGGGTAATTATTAATATTTTAACTTCAGAACTTTCTTCTAGTTTCTAGTTAGACTTTTTAGGGTTTGGACTATTTATTATCTTTTAATAATAAATAATAATTGATGGAGTTTCTTCTTCTTTCTTTCATTTATTTATATTATTAATATATTTAATTCTTTATACACACCATATATTAAGTACATAATAATATAACATTTTGTTAACAATGCCTTTGGGCATCATATACCGTGATCCCTAGACTTAATGGCACTTCTTCATTAAGGTCGAGTAGGTAGATGGTTTAGGACTACTAGGATAGGAAATTCTAAACATCCTTGCATGTTGGATTTCCCTCGTATAACGTGGTATCTCTTCAGTACTTTGATCAGAATACATAAATTTGAAATTTCATTTAATCACTTATAAATAAGTATGATGAGATCAATATTTTCCTCGAGTTGTTTTCACTCGAAAGTTGTTAAATTATTTTTAGTAACCGCTAGCGCTTACTAGAGCCCATACTCAATGCTTTAACATGGAGTTACAATTCAGTGCAATTCTAGAGCTCCTCACTCAACACTATTGCTAGGATGTACTTGTATGATACACCTAGGGATACAATGGCCAAGGATACGATGCTCCATAGATTATGCTCAACATCAACATGGAAGGCTCCAGGGATTATTCCCAACACATCCAATTATCTTTTCATGTGTTCCAGAGCTTCTCGCTCAACATAAATCATTAATCAGTCAAGTGCTCTAGAGCTCCTTGCTTAGCACAAAACATCTCATCAATCATGTGCTTCAGGGTCCACACCCAACACAAACAAACATATACATATATCATCAATAATTGGATTATGTTTGGGTACACAGGGTACTCCCAAAATACCAAACACCTTGAGAAACCGCTTCACACAAATAGATCACAAATAAACACACCAATGTTTGTCACGTGGTGAAAACCCTTGAGAGGGAAACAATACACGACTCCAACCAAATATATACTTGGAGAAATTTATTATGCAAAAGAAAGAAAGTTACATGAGCTTCTCATAATTGATCAACTAGCCAACGACCCTCTATGCTCTTTAAATAGAGATCATAGGCCAATCAGGTGTTAAGCCACGGATCAATGGTAGGTATGATCTAAGAGAAGTTGAACCATCAAATCACTCTATGTCTAGATCATACCGTGACCGTCGAATTAGAATATTTACAGATGGATACTAATGCATACTAAAGAAACACACTTTTACCTAATGGATATATTAGACAAGTTGATCTTAACTAACTCCTAAGTGTCTAAATATCCTAACATCCCCCCTTAAGAACAACTTGGGATAAGATTGAAGGATTTACAAAAGTGACACTATTAGGAGAAGGAAGGAGGCTTTAGAGCCTATCCCCCCTTAAGGACACATTCCTGAACTCCTAACATAGACCGAAGTTTAGAAAACTTCACTTCTATAAGAGACTTGGTGAAGATGTTTGCAACTTGATCATCTGTAGGGAAATAGAGAACTTCAATAACACTATCATGAACAATATTTCTGAAGAAGTGCATATGTATCTCAATGTGTTTGGTGCGCTGATGTAGAACTAGATCTTTGGCAAGCTTGATGGCACTTTGATTGTCACACCAAAGTGGAGTAGGCTGCTGCTGCTCGAATCCAAAATCAAAAAGGATCTGTTAAAGCCATAAAGCTTCCTGACTAGCATTAACTGTGGCTCAATATTCTGCTTCTGCTGAAGAAAGAGCAAGAGCTTGTTGTTTCTTACAATCCCAAGTGACTGGGGCGGTGCTGATCTTTCCCTTGAATGTGTCGAAGGCTTTATGTTTCTTACCTCCCCACTGGAAGGATTTCTTTACACTTGTTAAGGCATGCAAAGGAGATGCTATATATGAGAATTTATGAATGAACCTTCTCCAAGATTGAACAAATCCTAAAAAGCTTCTCACTTCAGTAGTGTTAGTAGGCTTAGGCGAATTGACAATTACATCAACTTTTGAAGGATCAATTTTTAAATTTCCACCTCCTACAATATGACCCAAGTAAACTAATGAAGTTTTTTCAAATTCACACTTTGACAATTTTACATACAATTTCTCCTTTTTCAAAGTATCTAATACTTTCTTTACATGCCCCACATGTGCTTCCCAAGTTTTTCTAAAGACCAAGATATCATCTAAGTATACAATGACAAAATCATCTAAGAATGGCCGAAAAACATCATTCATTACCCGCATGAAGGTTGCAGGTGGATTGCAAAGCCCAAAGGGAATCACCAATGACTCAAATAGACCTTGCTTGGTCTTGAAGGCCATCTTCCACACATCACTTTCTGCAATTCTGATCTAGTGGTAGCCACTGCACAAATCCAACTTGGTAAAGAGCACAACATCTTTCAACTGGTCGAGCAAGTCATCTATGTGAGGAAGCGGGTATCGATTCTTGATCATGATCTTGTTGAGAGCCCGATAGTCAACGCAAATCCTCCATGTGCCATCTTTTCTCATCACCAACACAATCGGCGAACCACATGGAGAGGAGTTGGGTCTGATCACTCCTTGGTCCAACAAGTCTTGAACCTCCTTCTTAATCTCTTCCATTTCAACTACAGACAACCTGTACATGCCCACATTAGGAAGAGGGGCATCCTGCTGGAGATGGATCTCATGTTGAATCTCCCTTTTGGGAGGAAAACCTGTAGGTTCCTGAAATATTTCATCATAGTTAGCCACAATATCAATCATAGCCTTTTTATGAGAAGGATCACAACCTTTTAAAGCATCAGATGCCTCAGCATCTTTTGCTCTCAAAACCATGAGCATGTATCTCTTATTAGTGTTGATGAGCCGCTTCATCTGTCCTACACTAACAAGAGTGGTGTTAGCCTTCATACTGTGAGCTCTCACAATGTACTCCACCCCATTTTTGGTGAGATGGTACTTGTTCTCATGACGAAAGAATACTGCTTTTCGATCATACAAGTATGGGCTTCCCAATACGATACCGCAGATGTCAAGAGGAACAACATCTAAGTCCACCTCATTGATCAACTTTGAAGCAACAGCAAACCTTAACCTGCATTTCTTAGTCACCTGTAGCTTAGAATTATAACATACCCATCCAAGAGGATAAGGCTTGGGGTGAGGTTTAGTCTATATGCCCAAATTCTTAACAACTGATTCTGAGATCAAATTTACTTGAGAACCCGGGTGAAATAATGTTTCAATCTTTGTATTCTTAGACACAACTCTGATGTGAAACAACTGACTTCTTCTTTTATCATTTTCTTTAGAAAGATGAGTAGAAATTGAACCAGTATGAGGAATTTTGTTACCTTGCATTCCCATGGCTGTAATCCTGGTTTTGTCACTTGAGTCGGAACCCAAATCTCGTTGCACTGTTGCAACGGTATTTTTCTTCTTTTTTCCTCTATAATGCTTTGGCCTCTATTCAAGATGCAACTTCCAACAAATTTCTTCATCATGCCCATCAGTGTCACAATGTTTGCAATGGAGCTTTCCTCCTTCCTTCTTGGCAGTAGTTGTCTTCTTGCTCTTGTCTTTCTTTTTGGAATTGTGGTTGTTGTTGGGCTTGAAAGGCTTCTTCAGATGGTCTTCTTGCAAATGCTTCCCCCTACTCTCAAGATGAGTATCCTGAACACTTGCTTCATCCACACTAGTAGGATTCAACATCAGCAAAGTATGGTGTAGATAATGATGAAGAGCACCAATGTACTTCAAAAGAGTGTCAGGAGAATCTAAATAAATATTCAACTCTAGATCTTTCTTTCTAAATTCTTCAGTAAAATTCTGAACACTCTGACCCTTTCCTTATCTAAAACTTTGCCAATCCATCATAGCCTTTTGAACATAACCCAACGGATAAAATTGCTTACGTAAAGCAGAAATGAAAATAGACCACGATGAGAGAAGATTACCCATTTGTTTGCTACCTTACTAAAGCTTGCTTTCCCACCATACAAGTGCGCTGCCTGTCAGCCGAAGTGAAGCCAAATGAATCTTCACATATTCTTCTTTGATCTGCTGGACTCGGAAATAGACCTCAATTTTCCTTATCCAATTGTTCAACTTCTCTGCATTCGCTTCCCCATTGAACATGGGAAAATCAAACTTCACATCAAACTTCAATAAGGGATTCTTTTGAGGCTCTTTGTGAGGAACCTTGGAATGCTGAGAATGAGATGAGGAAGAAGCACTTGAACTTGTGCTTGAAGCTGAAGGTGAAGAGGGAGGCTCAAGAGGCTCTTCACCACCTCCTCCTTGGTTAACTGAAGCATTGCATTCGTCCTTCACTTCTTTGTCTTCCTTCTTTACTTCACTACCTTTTCTTTCTTTTTCCATGCATTCTTCATAGTCTGCAAACAACTTGTCTACCTTGTCAGCCATCATGTAGAAGACCTTGTGAAATTTTTCCTCCATCTTGATGTGGGCATCATTAGCATCCATCTTCCTCTTTCGGTGTGCACGTTCGATCTCAGAATTGTAAGGCTCTAATGTACCCTCACCATCTTGCAGTTTAGCCCTCGTGAGCATCCACACTCACAATCCAATGTCAAATAGTCTTGCTCTGATACCACATGATCCAAAAACAAGATCTTTGCTACTTTATGACATTAACATGAATTGCATAAAGAGCATGAATGAAGCTCATAAATCCATAAGAAGAGAACCAAACAGCATAGACAATACACACATAAAAACAACAAGTTGATAACGGAGTTCGTCCAGGATGGAATACGTCTCCGGGCTTGCTTCTCAATAGGAGGGTCGATCTGTAATCTCAGCATGAAGGAAAAATACATGGAAATGATACAATGATACCTTGGCAACAATGATCAGGAAGAGAATCACTGCCCAAAACACAACAAGACTGCTTCCAGCAACTCTGAAGCCTGAAGACGGTGTAAAATGAGTATAAACACTCGTACCTTCCTCCTACAGAGCTATGCAATCTCCCTTCTCTCCTTTAGCTACAAAGTCTCCACTCTAAAGCATGCCCTGTAAATGGAAATTAAGTGGGTTTATATAGGCTTGGATTGCCCCACTCCACATTCTCCTCATGATTCTTTAGTTACAACAAATTTTGCCCAAGAAGGCATATGGTTCCAACTCCCCACACTTGGTTAGGATCTTCTTAAATTATGTATTTGACATAGTTACAACTATGCCAACCACATTTTATATTTTTAGAATATAACAATAAAATTCTTTTCCGCCAAAACCACATGGTTCATTGAACCCACAATATGGTTTTTTTTTTTAAACAAATTTGTTATAACGTAACTTGTTTTTAGACCCACTTATAACCCATTTTATATAGTTTATAATTCGACATGTGTTGAAATAGAGCATGGGCTCCCATGCTGGTCGGAGCTCCCGGTCACGTTGGAGGAAGAACTAGGGTCGGGGCTAAGCCCCGGCTCCTTTGGGGCTCGAAATACCACTTTAAATAATATTATTTCCATACATTATCCAAAGAACACTACCAGCACAGTTGGTAAAGGCACAGAGACAGGGTATGGGAGGTGAGGAGTTTGAAACCGGTAGAGCAGCAACATTTTGGTGAACTTCAATCAATATTTGCCAATCCGGTGTTGCCACGTGATAGTTCCGGATTGGTCCACCTCAACACCCGTACATGACATGTATCACATTCAGATTGGTCCACCTCAACGCCCAGTCAGCTGCCAACTCATCTGCCATACTGCCAACTAAGTTGCGCAGTCACCTCCGTACTGACATTTGTCGCATTCGAATTGGTCTGTACTGCTGACTGGATTTCCACCTCATCATCCATACATGACACGGGTCGCATCCTGATTGGACCGTACTGCCACCTGTATGTCCATACAATTGCCATGTGTCACCCTGTCAGTAGGGCCACATCATCATGTTTTTATAGTATGGAAGCCATGTGTCACCCTGTCGGTGGTGCCAAATCATCATGTTTGTACAATATGGAAGCCATGTGTCACCCTATCAGTGGTGCCACGTGGCACCTCTTTTTTCCAATTTTGCCTGTTGACCTCATAGAACAGAACGTGATAACTTTCTCATACAGAGTCCGTTTGAGGTGAAATGAACACCGTTGGAATCGTCTCAACAAGCCCTTAGATCTAGCGCTAGTTTTACTGAGATTGGAGGACTTTGAAAATTTGGCCTTCCTGGATCCTCCTAGATCAGTTAGAGAACCTCCACTGGCTGGTCCAACTCCTCCACCAGCTACTTCGACTAGTGGTATAACCTCCACATATACTACACATATTCCTCATTCTCCACCTCCTCTTCCTCCACCATAGACATCTCATCTTCCTCCACCTTCTCCACCTTCGACGTCTCATCCAACTTCTCCTCCACTGTTTCCTCCTCCTCCACCTCCTCCACCTCCTCCGACATCATATAGTCCTCTACTCCTACTCATCCTTCCTCTCATTCCTACATCATCATATCCTCTACTCCTACTCGACTGGCTCTTCAGTCCTACTCATCGTCCTAACCATCCACCAATTCCTACTTCACCCAATTCTATTTTATAGATGCTAAGAGAGGGTCATACACTTCATCTTGATGGACCTATCCCTATTTCTCTCTGACCTTTTTTTCTTTATGGTATAGGTAATGATGCCTTTTGGCTCTGCTGGAAGAGGTGCTGATACTACCTTTGGCTCTATTGGTGGAGGTGACGATGCATCTAACTCTGGTCCGATAGATACTAATGATGCCTCTACTGGTAGAGGTGGAACATATATTTCATAGCAGTTATTGCATCAGAGACATATTATTATATTTGAAATATTGTATCATGACTTTGGTGTTATATATGTTCATCTCTCTCTCTCTCTCTCTCTCTCTCTCTCTCTCTCTCTCTCTCTCTCTATATATATATATATATATATATATATATATACACACTTCATTTTTCATGTTTATGTTGATGCTTATTTATTTATGTGGTGAAAATGATGATTATGGAACATTAATTATGTTTACATGTATTATTAGTTACGTCTATTAGATGATGTCTAAATATGTTAGTTGTATATGTTACATGAATATGTGACGTAAAGTTTATCATGGTACGTTTCATGCTTATTTTTTGCTTCATGTTAATGATGGTATGATGGTTATATGATGGTTTTTATTGTTATATTTTTTAGATGATGACAATAATAATAAAGTTATGTTTATGTTTATGTCGTGAAAATAATGATGATGCATCTAATTTTTTGTTAAAACTTATGATTATGTTTATGTTAGTATGATGATATTTATGTTTATGTTTATGATGGCATAAACACAATGTTTATGTTTGTTAGGTGTTAAAAATGATGATGATCGTATGCTTATGTACTAAAAGAACTTTGTATTATTTAAAATCATATGGGTCTTTCAGTCAATAAGTATTAATTTAGTCGTCAAGAAGATCACATTTTGAATTGTAAATTATGGATGAATTTGTGACAACTCTATTATTTATGATTGTTGTATAATTTGTCATAGTATCATGTTTATAATTTATTTATAGTTTTCCATAGTATTGTGTTTATGTAATATTTTAATTTTTAATTTTTTTATTTGGTGTTCATATTGTTCTTATTTATTTCTATGGATAATATAATTTATTGTAATTTTCTTAATAATGTAGTAAGATTTTTCATAGTATTATATTTATACAATAGTTTATTATTTTTTTGCAACTATATGTTGAGCATTACAAAATAATATATACTAATTTTTTATAGGAAAATTAACCCTTCATCATATAATGTTATGTATAACTTAATTATATTTTCAAATGATAAACATAAATGAATCTTGTTTAATTTATAAGTCTTATTGCCAAACATCATAACAAAAGGTAATTAATACCATGAAATATTATTATAATATATGAATATGAACATGACAAAAAAATGTAAATATGAACATCAATATGACCTATCAATGCATCATTCAACATTTTATTTTTTTGACAATAACTCACTTTACAATGACAACTATCAAATCTCTAATAAGACGAAAGACAAATACATAATTAAAAGAACAATATTTTATCTTAATTGTAAACCTAAAAGTTGCATTCTCCAAACTTATTATTATCAATCATGATGATCTTCATTATATAATATAGCTTTAGTACACATTCAAGGAACACATTTTATACCTTCTAAAAATGAGGTTTAAAGCTAGCTAGTGTTCAAATAATTGCAATTAATTATTGATGTAGAATTATTTTGTTAATGCTATTATTTTTAAAGGATTTTTGTATTTCTTTCATAATATTATTAGTTGCAAATTTTATTTAATAACATTAGAATATTTTTGTATTGAATAATAATTTCAAAACTATGCAAGATTTAAGATATCAAATATTCATGTAATTTGAGTTTGTCAATGAATATATCTAATTTCTAAAACAAGATAGATTCATATTAGTTATTTGAGTTATTAGATTACCATAGGAGCTTAACCTCCTAGAAATATAGAGATTCAAAATTTCAATGCAACTTAATTAATATAGCATATTTAATTCTTTTATTACAAAGGGAAAATAAGATTCTCTCTTAAAGCCATTTTTCCTCCTAAAGAATATTCCATACCTTCACCTTCATCTTTAAATCCATTTTTTGACTCCTTTTGTCATTCAAAATAATACGCAAACATTATAAAAAAAGTGTCATAAATTAATGCAATTATATTTTTTAGCATTATAATTTATAACAAAAAAATCATGAAATACAAACATTTAAGTATTGATGGAGAAATTAGAGAGCACCTTAAATTTTCTTGTAAATTTCATCATTGTCAAGGCCATAAATTAAGTCATGGAAGATCACCTTAAATTTTCTTGTAAATTACATTGTTATCAAGGCCATAAATTAATTGAACTTAATTGAATTATATAATAAAAAAAATTACATCAATCTAGCAAAAATGTCATAAATTAATGCAATTATAATTCTTAAAATGATTTATAACAAAAACATCATAAAATACAAGCATTATTGCAATATTAATATAGAAATTAGATAACACCTTCAAGTTCAGAAGAATATGCTAGCCTTTACTTTCACAAAAATAAAAATGAATCATGTAAGTTGTTTTCATGGTGTATTTATATGTATACTCAAGACAAAATATGAGTAATTATACAATTACATATATTCATTCCATACAGTCATAACTTAAAATACACAAACCATATTTCACATCATATTGGTTGTTAACCCACTAAAATTGTTTAAACACTGCATCTAGTAATCAACTTTCAATTTCCACCATCATAAGATGAAAAACACACAATATAATTACACAATCAAATATAATACTTAACTAAATGATATATCAGTTTGTAAATGATTAAATAAAGCATGCACATATCACTCTCCATTGTCATCACCCTTACTATCTTCCTCAGTTGCCATGCTAACACTATGGTTCTCAAAAATATGTTTAGATCTAGGGGTGTGTCTTAATATGAGATACCAATCTATATCCAACACATATGGGTAAAATAACACTTGTTCAAAATGTTTTGGGAAAACATAAGGATCATTAATTTCATCCCACATATTTCTAGAGTTGATACAAATAAACCCACTATCACGATCTTCCTTTACATTATTCTTGTCAAATGTGCCACCAACTACATCTAAGAATAACACATTGGAAAGATGAGAAGTTCACTTGAATGATGTCTTATATCTTTCCGACATAACCCAACATCCCTCCTATTAGGTTTCGAACATGGTGGCTAGCACGACTATATTGGTCTAACTTGATTTCCACTCCAAAATCTTGTGGAACACACCCATGATCAACATAATCAGTGGGAAAATAATGTCCATAATCCCACACAAATGGGAACAAATGCACGTGTAATAAAAGTTAAGAAATTATATTGTCACATGTCTAATAACCTAAGCATTAATATATTAAATATCAATGTTATAATTCAAATTTGCATTATAAAGTTAGAAATGTACATAAATATTTTATGACTGAGTTGTTGCACCTGATCCCAATGTTTAGCACATCCTCCTCTTTAGGTGGGCAATGGCCAGATGCACCATAGTTATCTATGAATTGGTTTGCAACCCAAATATTGGGACAAATAATTAGCATATTTTCTTTTAAATGATCTGGAAAAGGCATGTTTCTACCGTGCAACTTCCTGAATTATTTTTTGTTAATTTCCCGTTTCCCCCTGTTCTCTTCATACAATGTGACCCATGACCATGTTGCCTCTGTGTTGTAAATAATGAATTTATTGTTTCCATAAATTTCTGAATTTGTTGTTGTATTCATGGAAAAAAAAACACATTCAGTGCATATGGGATGAAATATATATGTTGAAGTTTGTTGTGAATAATTACTATGTGGAAATGTGAAGATCAAAATATAAGTGACTTAATCCTTATCATGCTCCTTTTTTTACTTTAGCTTCCAACAACCCCCATTCCCTTTTTTCCTCCTCGTGTCCATCATCCCAAATCGTTATTCCTAGTGTGTGGGCGATTTTCTTGATGTACTCACAACATAATAGAATAACTCATATACTATGTGACTCTCTTCCATAGACCCCTTAGGTTTTTCCCTTTGTTTAATAAATCCCCTCAATTTTCTGATGTAACTCTCCAAAACAAACATCCAACTACATGAGACTGCCTTAACTAATTCAACTTCAATGGCTAAGTGCATTAGAATATGAATTTGAAAGTCCATGAAACTTGATGACAATTCCTTCTCAAACATACAAACAATCTATGCTATCTCTTGACGCAATCATGGAATGCTAGCAATGTAAATATCCTTTGATGTGATCCACCGCACAAATGTAGATAGTCTAGATATGGCACACTGTAGGTCATTAGGAAAGTTGTGGTTCACAAACCCATGGACAGACAACAAATAATGACACTACAAAGTAAACAAAAATAATTAATTTCATTTTAACTTGTGTGGTAAAATATATAAAATAATAATAAAAACATTTTTTTGACATTATACGTACCCTTAGAAGGTTGAGATCGTAATGCGATTTCAAACCCTACAACTTTTCCTTTGTAGTGAAGAAACGTTGTAGAAAAGACCCATAAAAACAAGGCATCTTCATGACCAATATAACTTCCTTTTCCAAATTAAGATATTCTTTCTTCAAAATCCATGGGACATCACATTTTTTAAATGAAAAAGAGTGGCCATCCTCTCTTCTAGTTTCTTGTCTTGGCCAATGCTTCTTTTTAGTATTTGAAGAATAATATATTTTCTAGCTTTCATCTTGTCACTTTTTTTGGATGATATGTGACACAACAAAGAACATGAAACATTTTTAAATATATGCATGGGATCTAGTAAGCGGGAAATCTTAAGATGCTCCTAATATGTGAGCTCATAAATATTGATTTCCTTTTCATCCCTTTGGGAATTTTCTCATCATAAATGTCGAAGAATTCAGGATCATCAAACATAGGTTCCCCATTTGAATTGAACATCTCTGCGATTTCCTTATCCTTATCTTTGTTATATTCCCTAAGCTAGTCAACGAATTTCATTATTTTAGGTGTTTGGGTTCTCTCTGGTTTACCATTGAAATAAATGATTCTCTTCTATAAGGGTGGTTTTATGGGAGGAATACCCTATAGAAGTCATACATTGTATTTCATAGGTATCCAGACCACCTAACCTTCATATAATGTCCACAACATTTACTTCCATGATAACCATTTGTTACAAGACCTACGATGTTATGGGATACATAGCAAGCGGTCAATGTTGAATATTAATATAGTCACAATGAATTAAATATGAAATAAATATTTCTTTGAATATAAACAAAACAAACAACGTATTTACCTGAGAAATCTCCCAACCCTGGATAATCATGTGTGGTGTATGGACATAATTGATGGAAAATAAAACTCTTATATTATGGGATGGGTATCAATACATCATATTCCTGTAACCCTTCCCATAAATCCTTAAATGGTTTGATCTATGGTTGTATGTAAACATTCACATTCTTCAATTGTCTTCTACCAGGGACTATAAGAACCAACATAAGATGTCCATTCTTTTTGGGAAACCCTAGGGGGATATTGTGATTGATCACTACTACATGCCATACAATATAAGTATAGGTGTTTTCTAGTTGGGAATATGGGTTGACGCCATCAATGTCTATTCTTAATCATAGGTTGCATACTTCATCCTTGAATTTATTAGGCCAGGTATCCTCTATATGCTTCGCGTCTATTGAAACTATTGGGATTCACAATACTCCGTCATCACTTTGATGCGATGCATGCAATCCTTACAACATAACTAATTCTTTTCAATGAAAGAGCCTTTAAATCCTTGGGATTATAGGCATGTGCCTCTATATCTTATGAGGAGGACCATGTGATTTAGCCTTTCTATTTGATTATGTGTACCTGTCATGCCCACATTTTGGACATATCTCTTTGTTTTCATATTCACCTCTATATAGAATACAATCATTGGGACACACATAATATGATATGTACTCAACACCCAACATTTTCAGCATTTTCTTTTCCTCTTTGCATCTTCCATGCAAGAAATGATCATTCGGAAGTACCTTATCTTTGAATAACCTATATTTAGTAGGAAATAAAAATGTACATTGACATTTAATGTTCATAAAATTGACCATTTTCAATGATTATTGTGTAACAATATTCCTCCAAATATAATGAAGTTGATGGTTAATTACCTCAAAATTGATAAGAAACATGCGTCAGACATGTCATCCTTTCCTTTTAAGTTGTACAGTAACATTGTTGTCTCCAACTATGTAGAATTTGATTGACTAAGTTCAAAGAGAGGCGTGTAATTTACCAATTTAAGGATTTCAAAGAACAATTTAGTGATACAAACATCATCCCCTAGCTCATTGTCTTGGAATGTGTGAAACAAAATTGCATCCATGGCACTCCTTTGTTGTAATAACTCATCCATACCAACGTCTACTTCATTTCCTCCATTGCCAACATGTGAATAATTGCTATCATTGTAGGAATTCCTAATTGGCGAGGATAGACACAGTGGAAATTGAATAGGTGGTTACGATTCAACCATGCTTGGTATGATTTCTCTCAAAGTTGTGATCTTTTTCCATTCTTCTCTTGATTTGACATTGTACTTGGGTGCAATGAAATATGGTAGGAAATTTGCTCATCATCAGAGTGACTCTTTTGAAAAACATTGTACTACTACATTGATGATGTTAGTAATCACAATGCAATTAGTTTGATCTCTTATTATACAAAACAATTATCAGAAAAGCACAAGAATCATTTCCAATATAAAATGATAAGTTGTAAACAATTTATAAAGCAATTGTTCATATTGAGCAATACATTAACATCTATTCCACATTAAATATAAAAATTCAAAGTTGACCAACATATTTTCAAATTCAATTTATAAATTAAATTAACAATTTATAAAATATAATTTCAAACTAAGAAATACAATAAACATGGCTCCCATTGTAAATTGAAAAATACAATTAATCAATGTATTTTTGTTTTACGCCCCAAGGGAACATGTAAGGGTAATCCCAATGTGAGATGTATCTGGTGAGCAGTTGGTGGTCTATGAAAGTTGTAGTTTATTAGCAACTTGTCACCAGAAGACAAACTACATATTGTATGTACAACAACAAATATTGAAACTTTCCTTTTCATAAAGAACTCCTGACCATTGAAGTGTTCCTCAAATGAACAATTTGCAGAAGATAGAGATAACCTAGAACTATTTATGAACCCTTGAATACTCTCATGAATGCATGGAATACCATATATATATATATATATATATATATATATATAACATGTTCTTCTTGTTAAAGTTTCCAAAAGCATAACCATTCATGCACATATTATACATGGAAACACTATGCTTGTATTTAACAATATTCAAGTAATCATACTGATAATAGGTAGGACCAAAAAATGACATAAGTTCTATCGATTGTTTTGGAGGAAAACATACATGTGAAAGGATAAACAACCTGTTAGCACCTGGTAAGCAACAATGCTAAATTTTGAGGATCTTTTTGCATAGGTGTTAGCACTATTCTGGAACAAACAATTGGCAAGGGAGTGGGCCAATCAAAGGAGGAACAAGGTCCAAAAATCCCTTATCATAGGTCCATGAAGGACATTAAGAGATCCTATAGGTTAAGAAGTTTCCAGAAATGAATGACTTAGATTACTTAGTAGTGAAAATCAACGGTTGCTAAGTATTTCGCTGAGGAAAGTTTGTGTGGAAAGAAAAGTTGCGGGGGATCCTTAAATGTGTTACACCCTTCAAGTTTCGATGGTCATGATATAAGGGTGTGAAATATTCACGGTCGAAAGTATTTTCGTGGAAAGAAATCGCACTGAAGATAAGACAAGACAGGGTCACGAAATATCTTAGGGTCATCATGATTGAATGACCACGATCTTGGGTAGGCCAAATCCATGAACAAGATATGTTTTTGCAACCTAAAATTTCACATAGGTTAGTAGGGGAAAGCAATGTGAAATGTTGGTAGACCCCGCATCTCTGAGCAGCAAATATCTGGCAGGGATCCGATCAACAACTAAAGTGGATTTCATGATGACCACTTACCTGAAATATAATCCATGTTGGGGTCGGGAAATCCCGTAGGACCCCATACTTTGGACGACACAGATCACAGGGGAGGTTTGATCTACAAATCAAAGGTATTTCTTGAGGAGGAGATGTGCAAAGGTTAACATAATGGGGTGCTACTAAAGGTTTCTAGGACCCACACAATTGAACAAAGAAGATCTGGCGAAGATATGATTAACGGTCCATGATGGATTTTGCGATGGAAATGAGCGCAAATGTTGGAAAGGTAGAGGATTGCCAAATCATGCAAGGGGATGTAGCATAGAATGGTTGAGATTTCTCATAGGAGAAATCTAAGGCTATGGTTTATTTTGCATAACCAAAGGTGCGACAAGGAAAATGATCAGCGTAGGTGTGAAGTGATGTTGAAGCATGGGAAAAATTCAATAATGATTGTTTTTTGGAGGAATCAAACTGTTAGAGAGGTTTTGAAATGACACTATCAAAGCAAGTGAGGCTACATTCTAGATGCTACATTTTCATTTTTGATCTGGCATGTTAGTTACTTCATATTTCCTATTTTAGGAGTAAATCGCGGTGAATCTGGCACATCAGGAAGTTTGTTAGGATTTGTAATGATGATTTGGGATTGATTCCCACATTTTGTAACTAAATTCGAATCTATTTCTAGGTTGGTCTCCAAAGCCCATAGTACTATAAATATAGCCTCAATTTATAGGGAAAGGGTTGAAACTTTCATTCTTAAAGCATTATGATCTTAGTTTTTGCATCTTGGTAAACTTTCTTGGAAGTGTTAATGAGAAACAATCTTTTGCATTTCTGAGATTCATCATTGTGTTCTACATTTAGTTCGCATTTCCTGTTTCTTTCATGTCTATTTCTGTGATTTTATGCTAATTCCCTCTAGTTGCATATAAGGAATTCATTTCATTAAGTGCTCCTTGTATAATATGTTGCATTTGTGATGTGCTTATGATGATTGTTATAGAATTCTCTCTTTGTTAAGTGCCCTGTAGCAGTTATTGGCCTTATTGTTGTTGCTTCTAAAGGTGGTGCAAGATATTCATCCACAGATAGGTTCCTATTGCTTCACTAGGATTTTTCCTCTTTCTTGTAATGTCCCCTTTTTGGAATTTTATTAAAATGCCCAATTTTCTAATTTTTTCACAATTTTGGCTCTTGACTAGTTTTGATGTCTAGACCTCCAAATTGACCCAAATGCTTCAAAATTTTCTCTGAAGGTACATGAATGATAATATAACTTAAATATAATGCTAATATATGTTTTTTTACCTCTAAATTACTTTTGAAAACTTGTTTAATGTTCTGTTCAAACTAGGAGCTTTTACTAGCAAATTGGGGCTCCAATTCCCCTTGGGTAATTGCCAGAAATGGCTTCACAAATGATCTCAAAGTCACTTGAATTTATGAACAGAGGCTGGGTATGTGCAATGGAAATTTTAAAAGTCTCATATGCATCATGGTTCAGTTTATATATTCTGTTATGACTCTTTCCAAAACAACTCCCAAGTCACAATTTCGACCCTTGGGGAAAATGCACCAAATCTTCTCCCAATGCAATAAAAATGAGTAAAATGGATTCCAATGCTTAAGTAATGAACATGATACTTTAAATACACATTAATTACATTCAATACATCATAAATTTATTATATATACATTCCTCTATTTGAAATAATAAGCATTACCATGGTATATATCAAAATGGAGTGGAAATGGTCATTGTTTGCTCATTAAATGTCATTTTTACATACAAATCTTGGGAATTTCGACTTGAAAATTTCTCAGAATGAATAAAAGAGAATATTTAACTGATTACAATCATAAATTGACAATTAAAGTCTCTCCCAATTCAAAATCATCAGCATTACAATGGTTCAAAACAAGATACTGGGGAAATGACACTATTTCTTCATTGTTCAACATTTTTACATGGACTATTTTGGGTATTTCGGCCTGAGAGCCTTATGAACATGAAATAAAGAGAATATACATAATAAAATAATATAATTTTCATTATAATCTTCCCCAAATAGATCAATATCTCACCCAAAGCGCAATCCCTCCATTGGCATGAATATGGTGTGAAAACTGGAAATAGTTGAGAGAGAGTGTTGCAATAGAAGAATACACATGATTTAATATAGATTACACCTGAAAATAATATTCCAATAAAGCTCCATGAAATAACTTATTGGCCTTTCCAAACACCAAATAGGATGGGAATCTTTCACCCTCGAAATTGGCCTAAGCAAGAAAACTAGTCATCCACTAGCTCTCACAATTCACAAATGAGAAAAAGCCTCTTTTCATGGATGATCCCTGTATTTTATAAAACTTATTAGTATTATAAGGTTCCAAATCCATCCATAAACCAAATATAAGTTGAATTGGTGCGGCTGCTCATGCTATGCCATGTGGCCTCTCTCTTCACCTTCCCTCTTCTCCCAAATTTGAGTAGGAGCCCCTTGGCCTTCTCCAAATCCCAAATTCGACCTCTAAGATGCTATATTTAGTCCTGAAATGTCATTATGTTAGTATTTCAGCCTTCATATCTGAATTGTGTCATAACTATCATATAATATCCATCATTGGTGTCATAGATGTCATAAATGTAAGGGGAATCTAGCCAAGTGTCCATGAAACTCCCATTTGGTTCTTCCTCTCCCATGTAAGTTAAAATTCATTCCAAATTCTACCTATAAAGTATATGGACAATTATATTAACATTATAATCCATACAAAGACATTATACTTCCCATATATTCAAATTTGCAAGAGAAAGATACCATTTAACATAGGAATTCTAGCCAGTGTGGGCCCCATAGTCTCCATGTGTCTTCATGCTCCATTGTCACTTCCATTTTCTATTGTATTTATTTAATAAGATAAATTATTAAATATTTATCCCCTTCTAATGTATAAACATCATTTATTATCCCCCTTATTCCAATTCTCAAAGCTTCCACCCCCAAGCTAGGAAACTAGTGATTTTCCACCTTGGCAATTATTTGACTTTTAGCACCCCTTTGAAAACTTTCATGAATATGGAAAATTTGATTTGGCCATTGTGACCCAATTTAAAATTTGGGACATTACAAATCCTCCCTTCCCAATATTTCTTCTCCTTAATCAATTTCAAACATGGTTGTTGAAGAGCCTGCTTTCTGTATGATTCTTTGAAGTTGCCACTGAGCTGCCCACCTTGCGTCTTTCAGATTTCATGAAAATTTCAGAGAGGAACCACCATTCTTGCTGCTGCACTACTATTATTAAAATAAACTTATTAATTTGGGAATCCATCTCCCATAATTATTGTTTCCCAAAGAATTTGAAATCAATGGGACTAAAAAATATCCCAGGGTCCCATTGCTTGCATTGCACTCCAACAATTAAGAGTGGTCTCCAACCCATACCATTTGGAAAGAGAATTCCTGGATCCCATTTTATTGTATGCATTCTTACAAACATCATGAGTGCATAATATATATCATCAAAGTATATAACAACATAATAAGAATGTACATCAAGGAGTTACCTCACCAAGAAATCATGAAAGTGCTTATACCTCCCAGTGAGTAGACTACCATTTTCCCAGTGCATACATGCTTCAAGTGACCAATCAAATATTATCCAATTAAATAGGTGAGGATCCCATGTCCCATTATTCTGCTCCAAATATATATAATGCACATCAATATAATCAGCCACGTGTTCTTTCATCCAAGGAGTGAATGAAGAACCTCCACCAAAATATGAACCAAATAATGAGCAAAGAAAACATGAAGACTTCAAGTGGATCAAAGAAGTCTCATCAATACACCCATGAATATGTATATCATCATGAAATAATAGAGGATGTTTCTTCCAATAATAATGTTCCTCAATCATATCCCTCTTCACCCAAGTGTTGGATGAAGTTCCTCCAACATCAAATGAACCAATTGTTGAGCAAGAAAAACCATGAGTCTTCAAGTGACTCAAATGAACATCATAGGTGCACCCATGTAGATGTGTATAATAATAATGTAAAAAAGGATGCTGCTGCAAATTTAAATAATATTTTTCTCTAATAATTCCATCATCAAAAGGAGAAATAGAATTTTGATGCTCTTCATGTGGCACCATAAAAAAGAAACCTTTCACCCATACTTCATTAGGATGACTGCTACAAAATTTAGAAGTGTAGGATGTAGGCGAAAGAACCAATAGACCCAAATGATCAGTAAGTGAAAAATTGTCATAATGTGAAGTATCCATAGGGTTAGGATTACCTACCTCCCTAGAAAATGCAAAAATTTCTTCATGGGTTGGTTCGAAGGTGGTGGAATTATGCATTTCTTCAAAAATTGTATAACCATTTTCAAGAGGTAACTCAAGTTCCTCTTCCACCATTACTAGTGATTGGATATCATCACTATAATCCTCAAGAAAATAAAGAACCTACATTTTTTCATGTTTCTCATTATCCATCATGTCATGAGAATCCTTCAAGTAATCTACCTTGTGAAAATATGAAACATCGGAGGAAAAACAAGTGTCTTGTAACTTTTCAAGAAGTTGCTCATTTTGAATTGTTAGCTTATCAATAACTTCATTATTCTTCAAGTAGGATTCATGTAACCATTAAATAATCTCAATGAAATTTTTTATATCAAAAATCAAAGAAATGAAATTACCTTTGATGCTGCACATTGCTCTTTGGATCTTCTCCATGTCTTCAAGGAAGGATGGATCCTCCAAGGAAGTAGCTATCCAACAAGAATTTGATACCAATTCTTGAGTGTCATGGAGTATGATAAGGGACTCTTGGATATTCCTTTAATTCATATTTAAGGACCATTGAAGAAAATGAGTCTCTTTCAAATGAACTTCCTCATCTTCTTCCTTCTTGCTTGGACCAACTTAATGAAGCTCAAGTGGTGATGGGGAAGTTGATCTTGTTTCTTCTTCAACTACTACAAGGTATTCATTTTCATGTTTAATGGAATTTTTGCTTGTAGAAACATTTTGAAATCTGATATCTATGTCACCAACATATATTTGTGAGCACCCATCGGTAGGTACTCCTTCATAGTTCAAGCACCCATCAGTAGATGCTCTTTGTTTCATTTCCAAGGTAACATTTGTCTCAAAATTATCTTCAGTATTTTCAGTAAAAACTTCTTCATACTCATGCGATGTCTCTTCATATTTTTTAGAGTCACTTGGGAGTGAATTTCAATCATATTCATGTACTACTTCTTCTACTCCACCTATTTCAGAACTAGGTGGTTCATGGGTCTCCTCCTTTTTCTCCTTCAAACAAGTTAATGCATTTTTCTCCTTGGTTTTCTTAAAATAAATATATTTTTCCGAACTTTGGATAGCCAAAAATTCAAATCATTTCATAATATTATTGGTCATGTCTTAAAATATATGTTCCATTATTTTTATTATCTCCTCACCATCATATGAGGTTCTCTTTTCATGCCTAGTCAGAGTTTCCAAAAAATTGCCGCCTTCTACTTTTTTTTTTCCTCTTCAACAAAAGCAATTTTGGTTTCAATATATAATGGTGGTCACTGAATTATTGTATTCATAAATATAATACCAAATAAGGTTCCAATATCATGCTCTGATGCCACTTTAATGTCCCCTTTTTGTAATTTTATTAAAATGCCCAATTTTCCAATTTTTTCACAATTTTGGCTCTTGACTAGTTTTGATGTCTAGACCTCCAAATTGACCCAAATGCTTCCAAATTTTATATAAAGGTACATGAATGATAATATAAATTAAATATGATTCTAATGTATTTTTTTTGACCTCCAAATTACTTTTTCAAACTTGTTTAATGTTCTGTTCAAAGTAGGAGCATTTACTAGCAAATTGGGGCTCCAATTCCCCTTGGGTAATTGCCGGAAATGGCTTCACAAATGATCCCAAAGTCACTTGAATTTATTAAAATAGGATGGGTATGTGTAAGGGACCTTTCCAAAGTCTCATATGCATCATGGTTCAGTTTATACAGTCTGTTATGACTCTTTCCAAAACAACTCCCAAATCACAATTTTGACCCTTGGGGAAGATGCACCAAATCTTCTCCCAATGCAATAAAAATGAGTAAAAGGGCTTCCAATGCTTAATTAATGAAAATAATAATTGAAATAAAAATTAATTATATTTCATACATCATACATTTATCAGATATACATTCCTCCATTCAGAATAATAAGCATTAGCATGGTATATATCAAAATGGAGTGGAAATGGTCATTGTTTGCTCATTAAACGTCATTTTGACATACAAATATTGGGAATTTAGACTTGAAACTTTATTATAATCAATAAAATAGAATATTTAACTTATTAAAATCAGAAAAGGACAATGAAATTCTCTCCCAATTCTAAAACATCAGCATTGCAATGGTTCACAACAAGATAGTGGGGAAATGACACTATTTCTTCATTGTTCAACACTTTTACATGAATTATTTTGGTTATTTATACCTGAGAGTATTATTAACATGAAATTAATAGAATATAAATAAAAAAATAATATAATTTTCATTATAATCTTCCTCAAAGAGATCAATAGCTCACCCAAAGCGCAATCCCTCCATTGACATGAATGTGTGAAAACTGGAAATAGTTGAGAGAGAGTGCTGCAATATAAGAATCCAAATGATTTAATATATGTTAAACATGCAAATAAGACTGAATTAAATATACATGAGAGAGCTGAGTGGCCTTTCCAAACACCAACTAGGATGGGAATCTTTCACCCTCGAAATTGGCTTAAGCAAGAAAACTAGTCATCCACTAGCTCTCACAATTCACAAATGAGAAAAATCCTCTTCTCATGGATGATAATTGTATTTTATAAAAAATATTAGTATTATAAGGTTCCAAATACATCCATAAAACAAATCCAATTCTAATTGGTGTGGCTTCTCATGCTATTCCATGTGGCCTCTCTCTTCACCTTCCCTCTTCTCCCAAATTTGAGTAGGAGCCTCTTGGACTTCTCCAACTCCAAAATTCGACCTCTAAGATTCTATATTCAGTCTTGAAATGTAATTATGTCAGTATTGCAGCCTTAAAATCTGAATTGTGTCATAACTGTCATAGAATCTCCATCATTGGTGTCATAGATGTCATAAATGTAAGGGGAATCTAACCAAGTATCCATAAAACTCCCATTTGGATCTTCCTCTCCCATGTAAGTTAAAATTCATCCCAAATTAGACCTATGAAGTATATGGACAAGTATATTAACATTATAATCCATAGAAAAAAATTATACTTCCCATATATTCAAATTTGCAAGAGAAAGATAGCATTTAACATAGGAATTCTAGCTAGTGTGGGCCCCATAGTCTCCATGTGTCTTCATGCCCATTGTCACTTCCATTTTCTCTTATATTTGTTTAATAAGATAAATTATTAAATATTTATCCCATTCTAATGTCTAAACATCATTTATTATCCCCCTTATTCCAATTCTCAAAGCTTCCACCCCCAAGCTAGGAAACTAGTGATTTTCCACCTTGGCAATTATTTGACTTTTAACATCCCTTTGACAACTTTCATGAATATGGAAAATGTGATTTGGCCATTTTGAACCAATGTAAAATTTGGGACATTAAATTTCTCCTATCACCCTTTCAATATATTTGACTGTTTGTGACACCTAGTTTGCCTCAGAGTACAAAGGAAATTCCCCTCTGATTTTCACTGTAATAACCTTAATTGATTCAGGATTTGACTCCATTTCCCAACGAATCTTCCTGTTCATTTGTTTTACCATATTTAAATCCACAAATCCCCTATTAACATAATAAATATAGCCTTCTAGAAGTTGTTTAAAACCATATGTCTAAGTGAATTCGTTTCTATGACAAAGAGAGAAACCTCTATGACTGTATTGGCTAGAATGTAGTCTAAAGGTTAGTTGAAATGGTTACCCCTGTGACTTCCTACCAAAAACATAGGAAAATTACAGGGTGATAACATCTTGGATCCATTGGTGGGGATAGTAATTATTTCCTTTGGAAACAACATTGTTTAGCTTTGCAACCTGGTTGAGCAACCGATCATAGACACATATTAGTTTTACATACTTTGGAGAATCCACACAAATTTTGAAGATGACTCCACTGGGAAAGACTGGAGGCAAGAAGAACCCACAGGAGGAGAAATCCTGATGCATAATCCTTCCAAGAAATATTTGATCTAGAGGGAAGACATGATGCAAAGGTTAGTAAGAAGTCTTTCCTTCCCTGCTGAAGGTGCTATTGATGTTAGTGATATATATGACGGTTGTAATGAGGAGTTTGGACTAACCTTCCCTAGAACTAAATCCTTTTCCACCCTTTCTGACTTGGTTTCTGATACCTCTGTGTTTGATTTTACCCACATTTCTTGGTCACCCCTGACCTCAAAGCCTCTTGAGGAGGATTTCTAACATCCTCCTGACCCATAGTGACCTACACTTACTTCTGAATTAACCTTGCTAAACTCCATTGTCATAAGGAAATATGCTGCCACATATTTTACTCTCACTATGTCCAAGCCTAATCAACCTTCATCTTCCAGTATTACTACTCCCCATATTCCTGCAGTTCCTCACAGCTTACCAATTTCTATTCCACTAGTTTTAATCCCCCCTGTAAACCCTGTTAATCCTCCAAGGATGGAAAATAGGTTTTACCCTCTACAAATTCCCACTGTTCTCCATGAAATCCCTCTAGGATACTCCCAAAGGATTAAGAAATTAAATGGGGAAAGGGGGTATTCAGTTTAGGAGCACTTGGGATGGTTCTTATGTTGGATATACTTGGAGGAGGTGGATCATGATGATGTTAAGGTCAGAATGTTTGCTCAGATTCTAAATGGATAACCAAGAAAAAGGTATAAAAATATCCCAGCTGACTCCATCCACAACTATCAAGCCTTTGAAGATTCTTTCAAGGAAAAGTGGGCAGACCAGAAGAACCCTAAAAAATATCTCTCTCGTTGTCATTTCATGAGGGGGAGGGAGAGTGAATATGTCCAAGAGTTTTCTCGTGGGTTTGTGAAAGTATATAATTCCATCCCTGCCCATTTTAAACCTCCCATTGGTTCTTCTCAACTCCAATATGTTGAAGCTTTTGATAGTGAGTTTAACTTGTGGCTAAGTGAAAGAAGATCAGCCTCTTTGGAAGCTATTATGAAAGATTCCATAGAGGTGGAGGTAAACCTGACTGCTGCAATAAAGACAAAAATAAATGAGGGATAATGGAGAAGACAGGATGTTGAGAGGAGTGTTGACTAAATTTTCATTGATTCCAACATACGTGTGTCGGTGTGTCTTAGTTCTCATTAAGGTTCTCTTGAGGGTTGAGTAAGTGTATTTTTCAAAGGAGACCTTTTGACCTTGTCCAAGCCCAATTCTGAAGCCCTTGGATTTCTTGGGACATTGCCAAAATCCCTGTACACCCTGTAGATTGTTTTAGTACCCCTAAAGATGTCTTATGGTTACCAAGTACAAAAAATTATTTCCTAGTACCCTAGAAAGAGTCCTTGGTGTGTTGAATAAGTGTAGAATTTCAAAGAGTCCAAATGACCCATTATGTGGTCATTTGTGTTTTTAATAAGGTCATGGTACCCTAGGAGAAGTCTAGGAACCCCCACACCTTGGTACCCTTGATATGATAAGTATATGGTGGAGGCCTCCTCTTTGTTGATCTTAAGTATGTGTATGTGAATACCATTTAATCTTTGATACCTTTGACGATGTCCATTAAAGCCTTTGACCTTGGAAACTATGCATAAGCTAACATGGTCTTTGGCACCTTTTTGTGTGAAATCTTGATGTCCTATACAAATTGAAGAATTTAAGGGTATTAGACCAATAATTTGAAAATAAACCCATCATAGGGAGATATTCCTCTTCAATCCATTTACGTTGGTATGTGGAGCATATTCTAACTCCTAACGGTTGAAGAGATATGAATTTTTGAAGTTGGGGTACCCCACCTTTTTGGGTGAGCCGACTAAACAAATAAGAATTTAATTATTTGTAATTTATAATTGCATGTCGGCTCAAGGTAATATTTTTTCTCCACAAATCATATAAATGGAATATCAAACATTTCATTTTTTTATCATCAATTCTCTTAGGAATTTCACACATCTGGAGAATAGTGTGAAATTTCCTGACAGAAAAAATTCTGGGCATCTTCACTAAAATTGGCATTTCTTTCTCATCTGGAATCGGAATTACAAAATTCTTGGCTTGTTGGAAATCTTGTTACGAGGGATATGTGATGACATGATCTAGAGTTTCTTTTTGTTTTTCTACTGTTTCTTCATCTTTCGATCATAAAAAATGTATGGTTCATTCTGATGGGTTTTTCTTGTGATGACACATGTCTCTCATGGATAGAGTTCATATTTGATCTTAGTATGTGAGCCTATGTATTGGTATATATATTTGAATTCATTATGGAGGCTATGCTGATTATGTTGCATAACTTTATGTTATGATATGATACACTTTATGATGATAATGCATGTGATAATGATGTATACTCTATGAAGTTGTTGCACTCCTATACAATATGATGTACATGAATAACATAGTGTGATGATGCTCTCCTATGCATTATGATGTATAATTGATGTTGATGATGCATACATGCTGCACACTGAGATGATGATGATGTATATTTGATGATGAGAATGCATACCCTATGATGATGATGCATACATATGATGACAATACACGAAGATGCATGCCTTATGTTCAGTGGAAGCAGAGAAGGATTATTTGTTCTGTGACTGTGTAAGATGAGGTGTAAAAGGATGTAAATGAGCAGTGTGTGGAATTAAAATGAATCGTTGGTATATAGGTATGATTTGAAACTGATCAGAGTATAGAGGTTATTAACAACATATTCAGAGATTGATATGTGACATGTCTACATGTTATGCAGTTTGGTACAGCTTGAGTAGTGTGGTATAGGTTGTGCAGTGTGGTACAAGTTGTGAAGTGTGCTACAGATTGTGCAGTGTAGCACAAGTGTTGATTAACAGGTCCATAGGATCAGTGCGGTAGTGGCTCAACAGTTTCTATCTCTTAACAGGGTAGCAGGATAAGGCAGGGAAAGGAGGTCGTAGCCTCTTTCCAGTTGAAGCTGAAAAACTAGGGAGTGGTAGCTTCCTTCAGGTCGTAGCTTATAAATCAAGGGGTCATAACCTCCTTCTAGTTGAAGCTAGACAATTGAAGTCTATATAATAAGGGGGTTGTTCCTCCTTCCAGTTATTTTTGGAAAACTATTTTTAAAAGGATTCCATGGTTTTACCCCCAGAACTTGGGTTTCCCGTCAAAATTTATTGTGTACTGTGCATCTTGTTATTTTTATAGATATTGATGATGTGCTGCGATTGGTGATCAACGACCTACTTTTGATTAAATTTGTATTGTACAAATACTGATTCAACCCCCTCTTAGTATTTCAACAAGGAGAAGAGAGGAGGGAGAATGGAGAAGAGATGAAGGAGAGAGAGGAGAAAGAAGAAAGGAAAAAGAACATGGACAACCCTCTACATCTAGCTCACATGAAGACAAAATAGACATGATTCTAAGAACTATGGAAAGAATTATGGAGAGGCTCTCTGTGGATGGCATACCACCTCCCACGAAAAAACAAGAACAACATAACAAGAATCAGAATGCTAGAAGGCCACATGTTCTCCAAAACAGGAAGAGAAACCCTCTCGATCCACTTGTTAGGCCTCCATTCCAAGAAAATTTTGTGGATTAGGATGGTGAAAATCAAGCCGAAGATGAAATCCATCAGTTGGATACTGACTCTCCCACCACTTTCCTCACCAAATAAGAACATGACAATGCTTGTCTTGAGAGGGCATAGATTCCCCCAAACGAGACAATGGATTTCAGGAGGGGATATCAACTTGCTTTCATGGATACACAGAGACCGATCAACTTGGGGAACAAGGCGGTCCCTGTCAAGAGAAATAAAGATGCAGGGAACAAGGCTTCTACCAACAAGCCTAAAATTGACATACCTCCCAGGGATAGCTCCAAAAAATTTCCAGATACCAAAGGAAAGGAACAAAGAGAGGATAATCCCAGAATTTATGATCAGGGACATACTTCTTTCAGTCTTGAGGCTGAAATCACAAAGATAAAAGTATATGTCCCTCTCACTCAATTGTTGAAAAATTCAGAATATCATTCTAAAATTACCACAGCTTTAAAGCCTCATGGAGAAATATCTGCCATATCTGATAGTTTGAATTTTCAAGATGGTAGGCCCACCATCCTATTTGGATCACATGTAGATGAGCCCTTTGATGAAGAAACCCCCCCTTTCTATGTTAGCCTGAACATCCATAATGTTATCTTGGCTAACGCCATGCTCGATTCAGGAGCCTCTCACAACCTAATTCCCAGAAGAATCATGGATAAACTGGGATTAGAAGTGATCAGACCCTATAAATATCTCTTCTCCTTTGATTATAATAAAGTCAAGTTCCTAGGCCTAATAAAAGACTTGGTAATCTGTTTATCCTAGATTCCTTCCAAAACCCTTGTCATGGATGTAGCGGTGGTTGACATCCCTCCAAATTTTGGGATGTTGTTGTCAAGATATTGGGAAGCCAAACTCAAAGGTTCATGTTATCAGGAATATAGAACCTTATGTGGAAAGAAGCTATTCCTATGGTCTGAATGGACCAGATACAGAACAAATGAGTAACAACTAGGTTGAAGACTTTCCATGAAAGCTATATATGCCTGGAATAAAAATCTGATGAAATACCTATAGACATGTAGAAGCACATCAAACATACAACAACATCAAAGATACCAAAAAACTATCCATAGATCCATATTAGTGACTAAGGAATCCAATAATATATATGTGATATTTAAACACAACATATATATGGGAAGGAAATCAACTTTGCATTAATATATGAATGAAAAATATTACAACCATTTTTCCTTAGTGTCGATGCACTCCTTCACAAAACTAGCACCTCATCCCCGATAGCTCCAACTTGCTTCTCTATGCTCTCTAATGGGTTAGGGCAGGATGTTAATTTAGCAACATAAATTTACTTATTTCTTCTCCCCCCAACCATGGAGTATGAGATTGTATTTATAGGGATCAAAGGGATAGGAATGGTTAGTAAATTGGTGGGTGAGGTGGCCATGAGATCCTCAAAGGAGGGATATCAAGCTTAATTGACCTAGGTGAATAGGGGTAAGGCTAGACATGAGGCTTTTGTTCTAGAAGCTTTGTGAAACGTCCCTTTTTCACTTTTTACCAAGGGCACCACTTATATTCCTTTATTACAGAGGGGTGAAGGGTGAGAACCACACTAAAAAAAAAGGTTAAAGGTGGTGACACCACCTCATTTCCACATAAAATGGGAGGTACTACATAAGGTACCGCTTATCTGCTTGAGGGTAAGAGTAGTGCTGAAGTTTTGTATTTTAAAACCAACACCTAGAGAGTGTTTCACTTAAAGTTTGGGATTTCAAGGAAAATATCTATGTTAGGGATCCTATCACATGTTGGTGATAGAATTTGAGTGTAACAGAATGCCCCCCAAAGAATGAGGCTAGAGGGATATGATAGGAAAGAGCTTTGATAGAGCAAGTTATCACTTGGAGGTAAGAGCCATCTTGATCGGAGAGTGTCATTGAGTAGTCATCTGCAATATATAAATACTTTGAGTCATGAATAAATGTAACCTCATCATGGCTGCAAACCAATACATGACAGATCCATGAGAGGAATGAACAACCATGGCTACTAGAATACACTGTAGATCCATGTGATAGAGGACTCAAAATTGGACAAAAATACCAGATATACAACATAGATCTATGTCATATAGATGCAAATTTGAGCATAGACACAACCATACAAATGTGGATCCATGTTGGTACTTCATCGCAACCTGGGGAGAAAGCTATGAGTGCTTAACAAATACCCAAGTTATTTGTCTCGTCTTCCACAAAGTATGATTCTAACCATGTGATTACAATGTTCTGAATTTGAACATGGTAGAAACCACTTAATTAGTAGCCAATGATGTGAACCGTTAACAAGTGTGAGGGAGATCACCATTAATGTCAATGATTCCCAAGGTACCCTAGTACAATCTACTAAGTGTGAATAGATGTTTTGATGTCGAACACCTAGTGGAATCTTTTGATCAAAGGTCAATTATGTAAACCTATATTGAGAGAGAGAGAGAGTCTGTCATTGAGGCATATAGATATCAAATCACTAAATTTTTTTCTAATACTATTTCCTCGATGATGTACTGATGTCGACAGGAATAGTCTCATCGAAGGAGGGCCACGATGAATCTGACATCGACGACACGAAACTTGGAACAAAGTTCTATAATGTTGTAGATCATGTAACCACATGACTGACTCAAAATACTGACACAAAGTTTGTTTTAACTGCAGGGGTAAACTTATTTCTCCCTTTGAACATTAGGTGGAACGATAAGAGACTTTGCAGCATGACTAGACTAGACAGACACACAATACGACTATGGACAATGCATTATTTTGAAATACTCATGAAAGTGGATCAACTTGTAAGTCAGCTGAATACCCAATTGACTGAATGATATGTAGATAAGTGCCACATTCAAAAGTGACAAACAATTGCCATTCGATTTGAGAAGTGATTCCCTTCCCTTAATTTCCCCATCATGATCGATGAGTGCATCTCTTCATTTTTATGAGTCCAAAGAGGGTAACAAACACTCATTTTAGCTCACCTAAAGATAAGTCCATTCCCATATATTTCATGAACTTGAGAAAGGAGGGGTTCGTTCCCAAAAAAGGGTCTCTCAGTGTTTAGTTTAACGAGTCCAATAAAAGAAAACTTGCTATCGTTCATGTTTAGAGAGTTTGAATGAAGATGAAAGAAAACTCCAAAAGGTCCTTTTTCGTAAATAGTCTATCTGAATTGAAAAAGAGATAACCTACCGTCGAAGAGATGACTCTTCAAATACTTTTATGAGTATGAAGAAGACAAGTACTTGGAAATATTTTCATATTTAGGGAGTCCGAAAAGAGCTTAAAGGAGACTCCATTAGGTCTCCTTTTACAATGAGAAGTTTTACGAGCCTAAAAAGAATCAAAAAAGGACTCCAAACTTTGATACTGAGTTCTGAGAGCGTGATAAAAGTGTCGAAACAAACGCTCGGGTACTTTTTCTATTTTATGGAAGTACGAAAAAGTCAAAAACAAACTCCCCACATACTTTAATATTTCCATTTCTACCCCTGCAAGACTCAAAAACGATATTAACCTCTCGAACAATGAATTTATTCGACTATATAGATGGATTTTTATAATAATAATGATTTTAAAATATCAACCTAGCATTAAAAATAGAGATAAAAGTCATTTTAAATAGTAAAAATCAAACCATTTTACTATTTACCACTTGGTGAGAGCATTTTGGATAAAATTTAAACCAGATCTTCAGTCGAAGATTCCGGGAGATTCTACCATCCGATTTGAGTGTTGTCAATGCCAGGTAAATGAAAAAAATCCAACCTTTCCTTTTAAATCATCCATTTTTTATTTTATGAGGGTATTGGGATGTTTTAGGCAATCCCTAAACCTCAAATGCGGGCATCGTTCTTGCCTCTTATGGGACAGGCGATGCACCGAGAGAACCACGCAAGCTCAACTGCACTGAGGTGGTGCCACCAATTTGTGCAAACGAAACTCAAGAGGTGCCGACCATGAGTGGGGAAAAATGAATGGATAAGAAATAACACAAGTTTTTAATTGATTTTAATGATTGATTGTGTTTCTAATTTGTCCATTAATTATTTTTGGCAGGTCCCAAGTGATAAAAAATGGTTATATGGAAAGAACAGAAACACGATGATGATGATGCTTTTGCCAAGAGAAATGTGGACTGCATATCTGCATTGAGGAATTGTGGCATCCTCAAATTCTTTCGCACACCTAGCATGGTGTCTCATGAGTGATTCCTGGAGTATATCCTCCATATATGGAACCCGAAGCAACAATACTTTGAGGTAGGAGCCCACGTGTTGACAATTGAGGTAGAGGATATTTAATTCTTGACCAGATTATCAAGACAGGTTCTCCAATTTTATTTATTAGTTCCCATGGAGAGGATGTGAATATACAGGATTTGATCGACCGTTACTGCATTCCTCGTACTAGAACTTTGGGGAAGAAAATTCCCATTAAGGTAGTGAGGGATGATCCTCTCCATACTATTCTTTTCACCATGCAAAGGCTAGATGGGAGCCAAGGGCCTCATTAGGCTGATAGGGCACACATGTTATGTGCGACAGAGGCTGTGGCACCTACTACCTTCAATTGGGAAGAGGCATTATTACCGGTCTTCAAGGACCAGCTGACCAAGTGTCGGTAGGGAGAGCTAAAATAGTTTGGATATGGTTCCATCTTAGGCTATTTATTTTTTGAGCGGGTCCCTCATCCGAGGCCCCAAGTGGGTTTTACTGAATTGAGGGCGAGAGAACCTCATATACTAAGGTGGGTCAGGATCATGGCCCATACAGGAGCAGACAAAAAGAAAGTGAAGTTTGGAGCTCCATTTTTCCGCTGGTTGAATGATCAGATCCTCATGGTTAAGGATTATGCATATGCGAGTACCAATTTCAGAGGAGAACTTGACCTACCACTTCCACCTAGTGGACAATGGGGAGACATGGGTAAGAAACAAAACCCTAAGATGGCTATTTGTGTTTTTTTATTTTAATGTTTTTTATTTTTTATGTATAGTAACAAGACCTGAAAATTTCGATGCAAATGTTGGAGTGGCACGACCTGGGGGATCTTCCCGATTGGAAAGACACATGGGAGCTCAATTTGTTCAGTGGGGTGACAACCTGATGAGAGAGCTAGAGGAGAACCTGGAGAGGCTGACTCATGACATACCCAATGCATCAATCGATGATCTCTCGATGCGATATTAGAGGCACACATAAGGAGTGCTAGGTTGTTTTAGCTGTTTGCTATGTAGGGTAGTGCAGGTTGTCATATGCTACCATGAGCATCACTAGACAATTATATATGATGTATTACTGAAAGCTGATATAGCTTCAAGATTTTGTATGATTTTGTGCTTCCTAAAAGCCAGAGTGCTTCAAATGAGGTCCCGTGACAGTTTTTTACTTTCGATGTTTATGTGCTTCAAATGGGAAATGTATTTACGTGAGTTTCATATGTTTTTACTGTTTATTTACAATATAATGAACCATGTTTGATTTTCATGTTATGAATGGGAAATATACACGTCTAGGATATAATTTGCCAATGAATCAGCACCTGCATTGTTTGCCCTAGGGATATGCCTATAAGTGATAACCTCAAATGACCTTTCCAATAGAAGTACTCTCCGATAGAGACGAAGCAGTATAGGGTTTCTAATGGTATAGACCTGGTTCAAATGACAAACCACTAACTATGAGTCCATGAAAACTACCAAGTCACGAATTTCCTGGGATGCAGCCTCAGTCAAAAGACCTATGACTGCTTCATACTCAACAATATTGTTGGTAGCAGGACTAATACAAACCACTCCTGAAATGACTAGATCATGTGCAGGGGAATACAAAAACCAAGAAACTAAAACGAGGTTCACGGTATGGCAGCAAGCACCATAATCAAAGCCGGAAAAAGCCATCTGATCTGCATGACCAAAACATGGTATAAACAATCTAGACACTAAACTCAAAACCATAGTGAAAATACTAAAACACACTGAAAAGTGAAACAATGTACATATATACAAGGTACCTTAAATGAATGATTTAGGAATAGTACCTCCTCAGGTACAACCCATTGTGAGGTTTCCCGAAGGGGACTCCATCACAATCCACAAGCTCATAGTCCCCTTTCTCTAAAACCTTGGAAATGATAAAAGGATTGTACCACATTGATTCAAACTTCCCTTTTCCTAGCTTATCATGTCTTTGATCATAAGTCAGGACTAGGTCACCTTTGTTAAACACACGAGGTTCGGCATATTTATCGTACTATGCCTTGACATTTTCTTATGTGACTCATTAACTAAGGCATCATCTCTCTAGTTTCGTCAAGGTTGGTCAAGTATAAAACCTTTCTTCCTCGGTAGAAGTATTAGGGAGAAGTTCACCGAAAAGTTTCAAAAATGAAATCTGACACTGAATAGGTAGGACAACTTCTAGTCTGTATACTAACTGAAATGGTGTAAAACCAGTTGATGTTTTTACTAAAGTTCTATAATCCCAAAGGGCAGAGAAGAGAGTCTGGCACCAGTTGGATTTGTGATCGCCAACCATCCAATGTAGCATAGTTTTTAAAACTTTTTTAATGGCCTCAACTTGACCATTAACTTGTGGAGAATAGGGAGTTGAGTTTTCATGGTGAAAACCTAGCTTAGCACTTAACTCTGCCATCATATCATTCCGAAAATGTGATCCGTGATCAGTGACAATAGATTGAGGAACTCCAAACCTAGATATTACATGGTTAAAAAGGAAGAGGGCAGTAGTCTTACCATCCTATGCATATGTAGGCATAGCCTCAGGCCATTTAGTGAAATAATCTATAGCTACTATGATGTAACCATGCCCCCTGGCTGAGGTAGGCTTACAATGCATGAGATCTATCCCCCATTTGGTGAAAGGACCAATGAAAATGTTGGGGTGTAATGGAGTAGGGTGGGTGTGCTTTTTTGGATAAAAGTGTTGACAGGGTTGGCATTTCTTAAGATCCTCATGACAATATTTAAAAATAGAAGGCTAGAAATAGCTAGCGTGAAGGATTTTCTGAGCTGTAGCTATCCCAAAAAGATGATCGCCACATTCTCTAGAATGGCAGTCATTTAGAACCTGTTCAGCCTCGCCATGGGTGAGGCATCAACAGAGAATGGTATCTATACCATGTCTATATAATGTATCATTGAGGATAATATAGTACTTCGCGTGGTGACGAATGCAGCGATGATCATCACGAGATATAGTAGGATGAAAACACTGTGTATGGAGATAAAGGATTAAATATCCATACCATGGATCAGTTGAGCTTATTAGGAATAAAAATTCATTCGATAATGAATCACTGGGTTCAGAATCCGTTAAAGCATGAGGAAGGTCACACATCAGCTCTGCAAAGAGTAATGATTTCTTAGAAGTAGCTTTGGAAAAATCAAGGTCAAACTCCTGTAGGATGACAATCCATCAAGAGTATTTTCCCCCTAGCACCAAATGAGTCAGGATGTAGTACATAGGGTTTTGGTCTACAAGTACGGCAGTGGTGCGAAGTAGGATGTAGTGACAAAATTTTTGGACAGCAATGACCATAGCCAGTGCTAGCATCTCCACACGTGAGTATCGAGTTTCAGAATTGAGAAGATTCATAATTGCATAATAAATCACGTGATCTAAGTCGTTTTGGTCCTCTTGGGCTAAAACCATTCTGATAGTAGTAGTAGAGGCAGCAATATACAAGAGAAAATCATTCAAGTAATCTGGGGGGTGTATCATGGGTGAATGAGTTAGAGTGTGCTTAATATTATCGAAGGCTCATTGGGCTTGGTCATCCTAGAAGAATGGAGTGTCTTTCTTAAGGAGACACATATAACCATGCATTTTCTTAGCAAAGTTACAAACAAAATGACGAAGAAAGTTTTCCTTCCCTTGCAAAATTTGGAGTTTGAGCAGGTTGTTTGGGGTAGGTAGAGCAAGTATTGCAACAATATTTAATGGATCAATCCAAATACCATCCTTGGAAACCATGAAGACTAAGAGACATCCCATCTCAATGCAAAAAACACATTTGTGTGGGTTCAACTATATTTTGTAATGGCAACATATTAGGAAAATGTCTCTGGGTGAATCCATGGACCTGGGTAACACTTTTTGGCAAGCGGATTTGGGCAAAACCAAAAAAACATACCTCTACCGAGGTTTTATTAAGCCCTCGACCGAGGTTTTAATACCTCGACCGAGGGTTAATAAAGCCCTCGACCGAGGGTTTCTTCAGCCCTCGGTCGAGGTATTTATTAACCCTCATTCGAGATATTGAAACCTCGACCGAGGGTTAGTAAATACCTCGACCGAGGTATGGACCTCGACCGAGGTACGTTTTAAAAAAAAAATTATAAATAGGGGCCGCGCGGGCCCCCAACGTCATTTTCAATCGCTCGACCGAGATACGGAGCTCGACCGAGGGACGGAACTCGACCGAGGCACGGAACTTGACCGAGGGATAGCGACCATCAGCCCAAATCAACCCCACCTCATCAAAATGTCGGAGCAAAGAGGTAACCATTTTTCAATTTAAATGGAATTTAAATTTTTTTTTTATAAATTTATAAAATTTTGTGAATGTATATTTTTATAATTTTGTTTTCAAATTTAATAAATGTATTTTTTTATAATTGTGTTTTCAAATTTAGTAAATTTATATTTTTATAATTTGCATGTTTAAAATGTGTACCGGCAAGCAAAAATGCTGCCGTATTTTTAAAAATTTGTAGTTAAATTGATTTTTTTTGTTAATTTGTTATATATATATATATATAAATTAATAATGATGTTATGGGTGCCCTTTCATGAACCATGATCCTTACTATGAACTATTAATGCATAAGTCCCTGGTTCCTACTCCTAAGAATTCTCACTAGAGTCCTTGGATCCTACTCCTAAGAATGCTCACTAGAATCATTTGAGTTATTCCCAATTAGCAATCATAGGTTCAATTAAATTTCCCTCAATTTAAGGTCTTCATTGATTTTTAGAACATTGTGCATGAGACATGAGTCCTAGAGGAATAGGTGTTACAACTTATGACCAAAGCCTTTGTTATATATCATAATTGGATGTTCTAAGCATCAAGCAT